>LS043340.1:23083-34779 GCA_900241095.1 Acartia tonsa | reverse complement strand
GATTTAGGGAAAATAGACCTACCAAGGATTACTCATACAAAATTTCAGATCGAAATTCGAATTCTAAGTGCCATTTATACATTGATTACGAGAATTTTACCTTTTTTTGTGTGGATATTTTACATTGTTTTATTTAACTAAAAGTTTTCTGTGCTAAGGCAGAAATATCTATCTAGATAGTCCTGTTCAAAAACCCTTGCTATTCTTTTTAGTAATAGTGAACTAAAAATTAAGTTTGTTGAAAACATTACCTATATGATTTTCTGTACAGTTTACTATTCCCTTTTAATTTAGATGATCCAAATTGCGTAGTTCTTGGGGATGCTGTTGATCTCTTTAATTATGAAAACTTAAATACTGTCTTTAGGTAATATTCGGCCCATATTTTAACTTATTTTTTAACTAATTTTGAATTTAATTGTTTGTTTTTTTGGTTGGTCAGAAAGTTCAAGGGACTAAAAGTCCTAAATGTATCAGTTTTTGGTGATTTTCTTAGGGGGCACATTTCATCCTGAGTTATTTTGTTCAAGGTTATTTAGACTCGCAACGCAGCTGATTTTAGCCTCTTTTGCTATTTGAACCTAAATTATTTTTTAAATAAATTCACTTTTCGGGTTTCGGGAAGGAATATTGCCTTTGAAAACTTACAGAAATTAAAAGCAAGTGGGTATTTGGCGGATAGGGATATGTTTTAATTTATATGTTATTTACCTCTCCCCTCTAGGTATGTTTGTGATGATTATTTACTATATTTTAGGCTTATAAAAGAAAAGAATTGTGAGTTCATATCTCTTGGCAAAGGAAAATATTACAGGTGAAACATTAATCAATTCATATTTTATAAAGATTGTTCATTTAGTCTTATAAAGTAACTTTAAAGTTTATTCCAGTATTTGTTCGAAACCGATTCATAGCAGCTGGAATAGAACCGTTCTTAGCCATACTGAGAAATCATTTAAAACAATTTTTTTAATTGATACCATTTTTATCCTATGTTATCATTTGATTATCAGCGGCAAGTTGTCTATAATAAATACGACGCGATAAAATAAAGAACATGTAAGTATGTTTGTCCAGTAAAATTAGTCAGGGAAGAATTTGTTTAGTGTTCTGGCAGGTTTTCATCTATATATAGTATTGATAGAAGCTGATCCCCCCCAAATGAAAAAATATAACCCTCCTTCAAAAAAATATAGTTTTAAAACTTGTTAAAGCAATAAAAGACCTTTTTAAAGAGAAGATGGTTCCCTGACACTTGATGTTGGACCCTTCACAGCAGGTCTGGAGTTTGCCTGTGGTAAAGAGGCTGTAGTATGTGGCAAGCCTGATAAACAGTTCTTTAAGGTGACTAGAAGGCACACATGATGTATGTTAAGCGTGGAAAAGGATATGATGGGTGTTTCAACTTTCAAGAGAAATGACTTTAAAAAAATTTAATTATGCGAAGGAAAAAAAACAATTATCTAAAATGCATACCGCAAGAATCATCATAAGCTCTAGTTTTTTGGATATATAAGAACCATTCCTGTGCTATGTATAGTATAGGAGCTACGGGGTAAGATGTTACTTATTTAAAACTTTTCAACCTTTTTCTGACTTTTCAATCTACTAAACTACAAATACTAAATAGCACAAAAATGGTACTTATATTTCCAAAAACTAGAGTTTATTGTACTTTTAACGAAAAAAAATATAAACAACAACTTTGTTAGTTAATTAAACTATGCCCTATTTTCAGGCTGGCTGGGAATCCATGAATTTATCTTGTGAAGAGGTGGTGATGGTTGGAGATGACATTATTTCTGATGTTGGTGGTGCCCAGGTATAATTATGTTCTTGAGATTATCCAAACTTTTTTCTTCAGTAGGTTACAATAAGTGGTTGAAACGTTTAGACGCTCAACTTTATGAATCAACCAATCAAAATTCAATAAAGCGCTCAAAGTAATTAAGCCAACGAATGAAAAAACTATAAAACCAAACAATGTGTAACATGACTTCTGTAAGGTGCTTTACATTACTTGCTCTCATTCATGCATTGCCCTAAAAAAATTTTCTTCAATTTTCAGAAAGCTGGTATTCGCGGAGTGTTGGTTAGAACTGGAAAATATACTTCTGCTGATGAGAATCATGACCAAGTCAAACCTGATCTTATTGTGGACAATCTTGCAGCTCTGGCGGATATCATCATTGCTCACAACAAAACCTTTTCGTAAAGATTGGCAAGGAGTTTCAAAATTCTGTGAATCAAGAGAGAAAAAAGAAATATATTTCCCAATGAAACGTCGTAGTTTTAGAATTAAAGAATCTGTGATGTTATTCCAATTTTTCAAAGAGTTTGTTTTAGTCAAATGACAAGAGAAAGAAAAGTTTTTAATCCGGTAACATGTGTTAGGTTTAAAATTATGGGGAGAAGGGATAAATAAGTGTGTCGTTTTTCTATTTCTTCAAATTTTTCACAAGGATTTGGAATTTTTCCTAAAAATTGGCAAATTGGTTACTTTTGAGGACAATGGCAAATTTTCAATGTTTAATTAAAAACTACCATAACCGGCGTTGGTGGCTTTAAATTCGAAATGCATTAGGTACAGATTATTAAAATGATTTACGTAAGATTGGTAAGGTCATTTCTGCAATATTTATTGAATCAGACACTAGGATACATTTATTTTCTTAGAAAAAATAAGACACTACTTTTAAATCATTTATTTCACATTTTAACATTACACATTACTTCAGCTTAATTATTATACAGTTTTGTTTAGTAACTTAGTAACTAACAGGTGGAAGCCAATACTATTTATCTATATAAAAGATAATTTTAATTCATAATATAGGTAAACATTTTATCAGGGGTGTACATTCTGCAAAATTGACCCGGCTGATGGGGGGGGAGGGGTTAAAAAATAAAAAATATGATGTAAGGATGGGGGGGTAATGAAAAAATTTAGAGAAATGAAAACATTTTTTCCATTTTTCTCTCATCCTTGGTAAAAAAAAAATAATGTGTGGGAGGGGAGGATAATATAAATAAAATAAAGAGTTTTGAATTTTTTTTCAATTTTACCCCTTCCTTGCTTGAAAAAAACCAGGAGGGAAAAAAAATAAAAAAATTTGCAGCAGGGGAAAAATGAATCTTGTGCTGAATATAATTATACACCCCTGCATTTTATAAATATTGTATGCATAAAATAGCAATTATTTAAAAACCGAAATTCTTTGGATAAGAGTATCAAAATAATATATTTATAGGCTTGAAAAATAATAATCGTTCAAAGAATAGGTAATTATCTGTTAATTCTGACTAGATTTTAAAATCTCACTATTCTGTACTCTAAATAGAGTGAAGGTGTGAGAATATTTACAATTTCATTTAGACACTTTGGCAGCTGCGCATATACAATTAATTATTAACTTACAATTAATAACATAGAAAATAAAATTTACAGTAACTTGTTTTGTATTTAATGTAACCTAAGCTTTAGGTCTATGTAATATAAACAAAGATCTTTTTAACTCAAACTTTTACTTAAATATTAATCCTATTTTGTTAAATTGTTTTGTACATATTTAGGAACATCCTAGAAAGCTAATAAAATTCTCATAAAAACAGGTATTATCATATTTTTTGAAGTTAATAGATTGCGACATCTTTGCAATATACAATACATGCTTCTAGAATTTTAAACCTTATTTCATTTTTATAAACTTTAATTTAGAAATCGATATGCAAATCGCACCCACCTCAATTATTTCTATGGCGACCAACTTAAAATTATTTTTTGCTCAACTATAGTTGTTTGTAAATATTTTTCAATGAATTATGCCTCATAGTTTATCAACTGGCTTAAATGTAAAAAAAAGATTGATAAGCCAATCCTTATCATGGAAAATAAAACATAATTAATAATTATAGATCCACACTACAATGATAGTTGTTACACAGGAAATGATATTAGTTGTACTACTAGCTACAGTTGTGGTTGCTGTGCTGGATAGTTCTTGTGCTCTAGTATTGTCTACTGAGTTGAATATATCATCAAAAGCTTGAATATCAGCTGATGGTATCCAGGGTTGTCGCCCCCTACCTCCATCTCCCTTGTTGGAAAAGGAGGCCTCTTGTGAATTCTAGAGAAAAAAATAATTTATTTTAGACTAGAATATAACTTATTAAATAAGAGTTTTGCATTAGTTTTACCAATATACAAAATGTGAAATAATAGTTATTTATCGCATCGTATTATAAACAACTTTCCGCGGATAAAAAATGAACAAATATAAAATTAAAGCCAGTTTTTTAGCCCCTGATGCCGAATGCCCGGGCTAAAAAAACTGGTTTTAATCTTACGATTGTACATTGTTATATATTCGTCGAAAACTGGATACAATACGTTGATATACATAATTTTTCAGTATGGCTGAGAACCGGTTCTAATCCACCATAAATTTAACGGTTTCGAAGCGATACGAGAAAAAGGTTTAATTTACCTTAGGTGTCTCAACTTGCAAATCTTGTGGAACAAACGGCTCAGCAACAGGTGGAGGTTGACGTGGTTCAACATTCTGTTGTTGCTCCAGCCTGTTCACATTGTCATTGCCAGCTGATTCTTCCACAGGATCTGCAACACTGTTGTTTATGCTTGTCCAGTCATCCTGCTCGTTCACAGGGTCTTGCTGCTTAACAATATTGGCTCCTGACATACCATTTGTGGGGCTACCACTGGGAAAATAGGATCCTTCCTCGTATCTATTCAAAATACATATTGAAAAACATATTAAAAGATTTATTTGAAAGGGAAAGGAATACGGCACCTTAAAAAACACAATATTTCTTCTGCAGCATTCTTTAGGCTATTTTAAATGATAGAAAAATTTTCAATATTGATTTTCTTTGGGCTTTATATAATGATTTAAAACTTATAACTACCTACTAGATATAATTTTCATATTGAAAACAAACCTGCTTTCATTAAGTAAACTATCTTCCACTCTTGGTTGCTTCTTTTGTGGCCGTCTATAGATATCACAATCTCCTTCTAGCGGCCTGCAAAATAATTTTCATTAAATCACGGGTTAATTTAAATTATGACATGCATCATTGAAACAGATTAAAAGACATTCTCCTCAATATGAAAATCCTGAGAACTATCCTATTATAGGATAAAAAGTAAGATTTTTTTTCTGTATCTAAAGATTTCGATAGCTGCTGAACTGAGTTCTCTATGTTATGGAAACTTCTCAAAAGTCTCTGGATGGTTTTAGGCTATTTAATTTTTACATCTAAGTTTAATTTTAGGAAATTTATCTACTTTCCATACTCCTAAGAATACAGCGCTAGTAGACGCTAGTTCAATACAAAACAATAATAATAATAATATGGTAGATTCTTAATTTATAAGGATTAGGTATAATTCTTACTCGTAAGTTTGGCACTGTTTAAGTAGGAATCCGAGGGCTTTGTTCAACATTGCTCTGGCAAATCCAGACGCCTCGATCCCAGTTTCACATCCAGTTTCTAAATATTATTAATTTAATGATCAAATTACTCCTCATATAAAATTAATAGTATGTTTTTCTGTCTGTGTCTGTGTGAAGCTTAAGATCTTGCTTACTATCGACCGATATGACTCTCCTTTACCGCAAAACTTCTTATATTTCTTAGGAAGGTTTATAACTATTTAAGGGGAGGGTACCTTTGGCCCTGGAAACCCCAAGTCCTCCAAAAAAAAAAAAAGAGTACTCTAGGGGCGTAGCGGCTATTGTTAAATATAATATCATAAGAATAAAAAGCTTTCAAAGCAATCCTTATACTAAATTAACAGGATGTTTGTCTGTGTGACTGTGTATCTGTACCGAAGGATCTCGCTAACCGCTGAACCGATCGGGTTCTCCTTAACAGGGTAGATTTTCATAGGTCCTGGGAAGTTTTATAACTATTTTGGGGGAGGGTCCTGCCGCATAGTGTCGCTAGCGTATGAATGTCTCTACATAGCGTAGTAGCGCTGCGTAGAGACATGAATTTAACAGCTGATTGACCATAGAAAAATTATTTCTCAAATTAGGTATTTAAAATAAAAAAAAAACATTTAAATGCCACTAGATGCCTCTAGGGGCGTAGCCGCTAGTATTTACTATGTTATTATTATCATTACGATTTATAAGAACAATATCAAACACTTTGTTTATATCAAACTGTGTGTAAATGTGATTTTTTTTCATCTGATAATTATAGAAATCAACCAATAGACTAATGCATATGAATAAGATAGTATATATAATATAATCTAACATTCCATGATTTGGATGTAATGCGTTGCTTGAGGAAATTTATTATACATAGAAAAACTTTTTTTTCTCTTTGTTTTGTGTCAAAGTAAATAACTTTTAAATACAGTAGTATTGTACAAGAGGAAAAATTCAAATTATAATTAATATGCTGAATAAATCACAAAAATGGTGTACATCCCCAAAGATGATAGCTTTACCCTTTATGCATATTAAAATTAATTGTTTAAAATTTTGGACACTACATAATAATAAAACCATGATTCACTAATAGTACCATAAGTTTTAGAGCAAACAATTAAAATAAAGTGATTAAAACTTTAGGCACTAATGAAATTTACAGCCCAATGTCCCCTCCCTTTCTGAAAATTGATCGCAGATTGTCAATATGACTTAAAATATTTGCTCTGGTACCTTTTAGGTGAAGATCGTGGCTTAACGCGTAGTGCATCCGCTCGGCGTCGGAGAGGTGATAGGACGAAAAAACGGTTCCTATTGCTACTATGTCAGATGCGCGACTTTAAGAGTAGACCAAAACAGGAGCAACTAAAACACTTTGTACAGCTTGGACTTCAAGACCAAGGTAGTTGGTTGTCTGAAAGGTGTTACTTAACCTAATACCCCAGGTGTTTGGACAGAATAGGAGAGATATGACGTTCTTAGTTATCCTTGGGTGTTGGACCCGACGTTAAAGTGTCATGGACAGCGACCTCGGATGCATTATGTAATTGACAAGGTACTTGGTAGACAAAATAATGTGTACTCTCATAAATATTTAACAAAATATTGCTAAATATATTTTGTTGTTAATTATGTCTTTGATAACCCCATTCACTAATCTCTATATCAATATTGACAATTAAGGCAAGATTAATTAAAATGAAAGCGTATTTTGACAGATTATCAGAAAATCTTAAATTAAATTATTATTATTATGAAGATTTTCTTAAAAATAATCAACGAATACCGTACTGTACTGTAGTACGTGATTTTATTAAACAAAATTGCATATTTCAAGTATGATTGTGATAAATTAGAAAACGGTAAAGTCATCAAAGTAAAGTGATAATACCATGCATGACTTCAAATTCAGGTATTCCTTTAAAGTGCCTATCGAGCACAGACCCCCCCCCCTCCACCCATTGCCCCTCCCCCTCCACTTTTATTTTATTTAAATTTTATGTAGTACAATTGAGGAATTGAAACAAATTCATGTATTTTAAAAAAGTTTAGCTTTTAAAGCTTTTGTAGATCTGGAAAAATTATTAAAAATATTTGCAAGAACCCACTAACAACCGCAGCCATAATATTTTCTTTCAGTCATCCTCAGCTACAGCTAAGTAACCCTTAGCCGCTGTAACGCATAGCCATCAGCAGCCGAAGCCAAAACTTTGTATTCAGCAGCAATCGCGTTACTGAAGAAATCCCCTTAGTGCAGCAGCTAGATTTATCTGAATATGCATATGCTATAAAAAATCAATAAATAAACTATATTTCTTAAGGATTAAAAAAAACATTAAAGCTATTTACTGTTTACATATTTATTTCATAAATGTTAACCCTTTGTAGCCAATAAAACTGGAATTAAATTGAATTTCATGTTACAATTTGACTAATACGTATCTCTTTGTTTGCAAACTCGAATATTGTTTATTTCCTATTACATAATCATCAATTCTTCTTACAGTAAAGAGAATAATAGAGAAGTATTTTATTACAAAGAATTACTACATACGGATAGACGAGTTTTTCAATGATCTAAAGGGATAAGACAATGGCCGATAAATTTATGTGAATCCCCATTGATGATACACAAAGTTATCCCTTCTGTAGATTAAAACTAGTTATTGAAATATTTGAATATTGAACTTGATGAACCAGCCAATCAAAACTTACTAAAATCCGCAAAGTTGTTAAGCCAACGAATAAGAAACCCGTTACTTTAAACTTTGGGGACTAGTTTAATAAACATCCCATTGATTTTTTTTACTTCTATGCAATAATTTTCAGTTTATGTGATATTTGCCCGTCTTTCTGTATATTGAGTCTTGCTTACTTATTAATAAAATTAGTTTTCATTGATCGTCATATTGCTCCTAGGCCGGTTTTTAACTATTTTGGGAATAAGCTTTACCATAAAAAATTAACTATGTTTCCCCATCTTTTTATTACACCCCTTGATGCTATTTGCGCGCGAAGCCACTTATAATACAAATAACAATCTATTACCGATTCTTAATATTTAATATTTCGTTTTTTTGTATCGATTTAAAATACCGATTTTTAAAATAAAATGGTGGCTTTAAAATCGACTAAATCTTGTGGTTAAAATCTAAAACAAAATAGTCTAAGACTATCCCAAGACCTATATGAAGCTTTCCAAGGAAAACTCAATCAGTTCAGTGGTATTAAAATATAAGGTTCATGCAAAAAAAACCTTACTACTGTATATAATAGTATAGGCGGTGTTGCTTCATAAGACCTACATGCATAAGACTCAGATCAAAACCAATTCTGATTAGGTCACTGGTCTTTTAGATATTTTTTTCTCCAGTTTAGTTCCTTCTATAGTTATTGTAGATCCAATAGGAAACCTCTCATTTCATTTGCCTCGCCCAACCCTTTCATTTATCTCTCACACTGTCTAAACATTCAGAATATTATTTTCCAGGGAAGAGGAGGACATTGGGATGTTTATTACACTAGTCTCAACAACCTTGGGGACTTTTATTAAATTTTAATTGGATGGTTCATTTAGTTGAGTGTCCAAACGTTTGAACCATTAATTATAACTTACAGAAAGGGTAATTTTGTGGATCATGATTGGAAATGTGCATCAATTTATAGGGCATTGGCTTATCCCTTTAGATCCCTGATTATTTTCAGTTTATCTGTGTATGTCTTTGTGTGTGTGTGTTGAATGATAGGAAAATCGTGTTTTTCTGTGTGTATGCGTGTGAGTATAAAATAAGAGGATGTTTTGGTAATATAACCATTTTAGAACTAACCTATTTTATAATTGTTTTAGAGCCTGTTTTTATACAGCGGAAAATTATAGGTTTCTCAACCATGCTAGAATAGTTATTTATTGCATCTTATTATAGACTGCTCTCCGCTGATAGCAAAATGAAAATAAAACCAGAAGACCCGGGCGATCACAAAACTGATTCCTAATTTTCTGATTTTTTTTATTCGTGGAAAATTGTCTGTAATTTGTTAATTTACATGATTTTTCAGTATGGCTGAGAACCGGTTATAATCCAGCGGAAATTGATAGGTTTCTAAACCATGCTAGAAAACAAAATAGTGAAATTAAAATTAAAGCAAAATCTAAATAATCATAGACTAAATCTTCACAAATTCTTTTTTTATGTTGTGAATGTGTAGTATGAAAAAATCACTATATAGCTATCGAATAATCTTTTCAATCATATTTTTTTAGTTTTTTATTATTTACTGGTTTTACTACAGGTACAGGAATATCCGGGGTTAGGCATCAATCAAAATCTATTTATTTCAAAAACAAAGTATGTGTTTCTATGCTCGCCTGAAAAGCACCAAATTTTTCTTTGTGTTTTATGTGCTTAAATTGTTTTTGCTGTATTGTATGTTGACTTTGAAGAGAAAGAGCTCGCAAAAACACTCCACTACTAAGCAGAATAATTTGCCAGGTATAAATGGATAAAACATGGATAAAAAATGGATAATACATCCTCAATGATGATACACAAAATGAACCCTTCTGTACTTTAAAATTAGGGGTTGAAACGTTTGGACGCTCAACTTAGTGAACCAACCAATAAAAATTCAAGAAAAGTCCCCAAAATTGATAATCCAACTAATAAGAAAACATTATTTAAAACTTTTGGGACTAGTGTAATAAACAGCACAATGTCCCTTCCTACCCTGATAATTTTCCCAGGGACAGGTAATACCAAAACAATTATTTAAGCCTAGCATTTCTATAATAAGTTTATGTCCGTTTGTCTGCCTGTATAAGATAGATCCTATCGATAATTTGAATTGTTTTATAGATTTTAAACTTATCATGATGATTTCTGTAAAAGCTAGGTTTAATTTAGAAGGCTTATCAACTCTAAAATCATTTCCATGATTATCATATTTATTTCATTTTAGATACATATATTGATTTCATTTATTATTAAGTCTCAAAATGCAATTTTTAATATATCATCCTGTAGGTATTTTTTAACATATTTAGACTCCTAGATAATGTTGAATATGAAATTCGTTGCTACTCTATAATTTCTAATGTTCGTTTGTCTGACCATCTTTTAAAAAATTTGCTCTATAACTCAGATAGTCCATATTATACTAAATTATACTTTTTAAATTATGAATGTTGTCATCCTTGTTTGTATTAATTTTGTAGAATACATCTTCTAATTTGTCCCAAGGTTGAATGTGTGAAATTTTTTTCTCTCTACATGGAATATTGTAAAATTATGTAAGTATTGCAGCTAAACTATGTGCCTATAACTAGAGTATTTATGCATGTGTAAGCTTCAAATTAAAGTAAAGACACGAGCTATATGTAACTTTACTCACGGGGTGGGGACCCTGTACCGACTTTCAATTGGGTTTTTGAATATAAGCCATTAGCGTCGAAAATACTATGCATCTATTCTAATACATTTTTATTTTCCTTACACTAAAGCATTCTTCACAAAAGACATGGTCGACCTTTTAAATTCGACAATTTTCAAAAAGTTTTTTTTGTAGTTGTACCTTGTTTAGGTTGTTCTAGGTCGGCCTCCAAAAGTTATTTTTTAGCTGATATTTATTGAGGTTCATTTTTAGGTTCTTAAACTCCTCTCAAAAACAATTTTTTACCACACATCTCTTTAGGATAAAGTGAATAAAGAACCCATATTTTCTTTATGTGTAAATAAACATTATAGAGAAACGAGTCAAGAGTACGAGAATATGTTTTCTAAAATTTAGAAACAATAGGTTCAGAGGTTAGCCAGATATCTATAATACAAAGTAGAACGATGTCTGTCCGTCTGTCCGTCTGTCTGTCCGTCTCTTAAGATCTCGGTAACCACTGAACCGATCTGATTCTACTCTTTAGGGAATATACCTACTGTTCCTGTGGTGTTTTTAGGCTATTTTCTTGGAGGGGGGGGGGAGGGGTGGCAGATATCTATAATACAAATTAGAATGATTTCTGTCCGTTCGTCTGTCTGTCCGTCCCTTAAGATCTCGGTAACCACTGAACCGATCGAATTCTAATCTTCATGGAATATACCTACTGTTCCTGTGGTGGTTTTAAGCTATTTCATGGGGGGAGGGGGGTGGGACACCCCCCCCGCCCGCGCGGGGGGGGCGGGGGGGGGGGGGGGGGGGGGGGGGGGGGGGGGGGGGGGGGGGGGGGGGGGGGGGGGGGGG
>LS043327.1:0-12636 GCA_900241095.1 Acartia tonsa | reverse complement strand
TTGAAAGATGGGAATTTAGATCCTGCGGTTACTCACGTCCCTAAGGAAATGTTGCCTCCTAGCAGCCCAGATCTTAATCCATTAGACTATTTGACCCACAGCTACTTTGAAGCATGCACCAATAGACGTGCCTATACCACAAAGACCTCCCCCATTGCCACTATCAAGGAGAACTTCGCCAGCTTGTACAGGGACATGGTGACCAGGGCCTGCGGGCGGTTCAGGGGGCGGGTAGGGGCGGTAATTGAGGCTAGCGGCGGTTTTATTGAATAATCTAATAGTCATATACCTATTTTGCCTCTCAGTTTTTAAAATTCGATAAAATCTTTAAAATTGACGATTTTATGTTCATTTGTTTACAAATTAGAAAAAGTCCGGATTTATGTGCCGCACCCTGTACATTATGATTTAAATCTTGTTTTAAAAAAGCTGTTCAGAGATCTTGAACTGCAAGAAGCAGACCTTATTTCTTTTCATTTTTCAGTATCATAAGAATCATTCCCGTAAAGCACCAAAAACAAGCCTTTTATGTGATTTAAAGTAACAAACATCTTTAATTTGACTGCCTTTATCCACAACCTAAGTCTATAACCTTTTTACTTTTCCCCTTTCTCTCACTTTTGACCTCATTGTGAAATTTGAGGTGTGCAAACATTTCCGCCAATGATCCAATCTTTAAAACAGTAAATTATTACAAACTGCCATGTTGCCATTTGCTCAACTACTGGGATCTTAAGGGATAAGACAATGGACAATAATTTGTTGTTCATCCCCAATGATGATAAACTAAATTACCCTAATAAGCAGAATCGAGGATAAAATGTTTCGATTCTACGACAACCAATTAAAATTCAATATAAGTGGCCAAGGTTTCTGAGCTAACTTTAGGTACCAGTGTGATTTACTTTCCAATGTCCCCCAAATCCATTGTACAACCTCACTTATTAATTCGCTTGCAAATATGAAACACTATGCAGATAATATGTGGAAGTGAATGCACACCGACTATTTTGTATCCAAAGAAAATAAGTAGGGTAATGGTCGATTTCCAGCAAAAAAGACCTAAAATTCGATATTATATCGACGAACAACATATAAGCTGTCGATGGCTTTCATTAAAGAGGTCTACTAGAGATCGAAAGCGATGAGTCAATGGATAGTAATCCTATTGTATAAAGTAGTAAGGTTTTTGTTTGTTTGTAGGCTAAGACTTCAATAACTACTGAATCAATGGAATTTTCCATTCCATGGTAGCTTCTTATAGGCCCCTTGATGGTTTTAGGCTATTTAATTCTTATATCTAAGTTTGGTTTTAGGCTACTTACCAACTTTCGTTACTCCTTCGAATACATAGCTCCTAGATGCTAGGTGTGCAACCACTAATGTATTCTTATTGTAAAATACAATTATTGGTAGAAATGTTTGACATTGATAGTTTGTACTAATCAAGATTTTTAAAAATGCCTCCAAGTTTAAAGCCAGCGAATGTTAGAGAGAATGTTTATTGTACTTTTTATACCAGTAAAATAATTAAGCACTTTAAATAATACTGGTAAACTTTCAAAAAAAAAGTTTCAATTGTTTGCTAAAAACTTGGGTACTTTTTATGAAATCTTAATTAGTTTGATTAAACTCGCATTGTCCAAGCGTTTCAACCATTAATCTTATTTAACAGAAGGGGTAATTTTGTTTATCTTTAAGAATTTAAATCAATTAATCGTCCATTGTCTTATACCTTTTGGATCCCTGGGTATAAAAAAATCTTATTCATGTTACACTCGACAGAATCTTAAATCAAAACCTGCGACAATTTTACTAATTTCTGCAAATTTTAACTAGAATAATTTTATTAATTGAGCGAGGTAAAAAGAGAGATTGATAGATCAATAGATAGATAAACAAATAGATAAACATATGGATAAACAGATAGATGGCAGGATAGATATATTGATGGGTAGGTTGGCAGATAGATTGATAGATAAATAGATAGATAATCAAATAGATAAACATATGGATAAACAGATAGATGGCAGGATAGATATATTGATAGATAAATTAGTAGATAGATAAACAAATAGATAGATAAATAGATAAACAAAAAAAAAGATAAATAGATAAACAAAAAGAAAGATAAATAGATAGAATATAGGATATAATGGGTAGATGAATTAATAGATTGATAGTTAGATTAATAAATAGATAGATAAATAGATTGATAAATACATTGATAGATAGATTAATAAATTTTTAGTTAGATAGATAGATAAACAGATAGATATATTGCTAGATGAATTGGGTAGATAAATATATTGATAGATAGATAGAATTGTCATAAATAAATAATTATTAGATAGGCAGATAGTCAATATTTTACTTGTAGAGATTCTTCGCATAAAACAAAAGCAACAGTAAAGCGTCGCTTGTCTTAAAACATTTTAAAATTTTATTGATAAAGCTACTCAATAATTATCATTTATCTATCGGTATCTAAAGGGATAAGGCAATAAATGATAAACAAAATTACCCCTTTTGTAAATTAAAATTAAGTCTTGAAAAGTTTAACAAAGTCCCCATTTTTTAAAGCCAACGAATTAAAAATATGTTGTCACAAGTACAATTTACATCCTAATGTCCTCTCTCTTCCTACACAATTCTTTTAATTAGATTTAAGTTTTATGATTTCTTAGTATTAAAACCTCCTTGTATAAATCCTTGATTTTTAAGCATTTTAAAGAAGCATTAATGCGAAAAAAGACAAATTTAATTTTATAATTTTAATAATTTATACGCTTCATTTGATATTAAATTTTAGCAGTTTAAAATGTATCTACAATTTAGTTCTTACTCTTGATATTTATAAAAAGAAATGTATTTCATTGAATCAGAAGCATACAGAAGGGGGTGTATCCACCCCCTGGCAAATTTTGAATGTGTCCCCCCACAAATCCCCCTGATACACACCCTTACAACATCCAAAGTTTTAAAAAATTATGAGAGCTTCTAGAAGAAAAAAAAAGTGCGCTTCGTGCGTCACTTTAACAATCAAAGGGCAATCGTTTGAATTTTGAGTATTTAAATTTTTGTTTACAGAACTATATAATGACATTAGTCTGCCATTTAACAGATCTTAAGAAAACACAATTAATATGTTTATCTTTTCAGATATCGCGATGAGGAAAAATTTGACGGAAATCATCGACATATTCCAATCCATAGCTGTCCAACCAAAAAACCTAATTGTAGAAAATCACCGTCAGCACGCAGCTGGCGGCGATAAACAGCGTATGAACACAAGCAGCAGCGCTAATAACAGCTTTGACTTTACTCCGCCGCTGCCGCCTTCGGCAGCAGCAGCTAAAGCGCCGCAAATCGGCGGCGAATACCTGCGCGAGACGTGGGACGAAATCAAAAAGCTGTCAGATTCCCGCATTTCCAAGGATAAACTAGTCTACAACAACGGCGATTCACGCCGCTCTAAGAGGTCAAGTGAATTTAGCGGCGGTAACGGCAAATCAACGTCCGCCGGCAAAGACAGCAAAAAATCCGGCAAAAAACACGCCGACGGCTGCAGGACAAATTTCCCGCATTTGGGCGGCGGCAGCAAAAGCCGCACAAACAATAATAGTGATAAACACGGTAATAGCGGTGGTCAGTGCGACTGTCTGCCCGTGATTGAGATGCTGGGGCGGCGAATTGAGGCGGATCGGGCGGAGATTCTGACAAGTTTGGCGGAGCGGAACAAGGTGCTGGATACGCGGCTGACGCAGCTGGAGTCAAAGACACGACGGCAGATTGCCAGTTTTAATCAAACCATGAAGGTAAGATGGATAGATAGATAGATTAATATGTTTATAATTGTCCGAAAAGTTAGAAGCAAACATGTTTTTCTTTAGATTAAAAATTTCCTCTCTTCATTACAATAGCTTAAAGTTGTCTAAACTAAAAATGATAGATTAATATTTTTTACACTTAGTCATTGATTCTTTTTTAGTAGCGAAGCTTTTCTATAATTCACTTTGTCTGTCCACAAGGATAGCTGGTATCTTTAATTTAGTCATGTTAGAATTATCCTTGCGATTTCAAATTTGGTATGATAATTCCTGGAACAGTTAGGTTCAACTTTAAAAGCATATAAATTTTGTAATCTATATCAAAACAACCGATTTTTGGAATAATGTTTCCTAGGACAACAAAGTAAAATAGTATAAGAGAGAAATCTATATAATTAAGTCCTAAAAATGTATGTATGTCCTTAAACAGTATCCTGTAATTAAGCAATTTTGTGTAGACGTATTGTTATTAAGTACTGATATACACTGCAATAAACAATTTTTATAATTGTTCGTTTTTCCTACCGTTTGATTTTAGAGCTTTGTTACACATAAATATTGTTGTCCTTGTTTTCTTTACAATTGCTTGTGAGAAAATAAAACAACTTTTTGGAGCGATGCTACTCGTTAGATAATATTTTCCGTTCAGCGTACCTTCATCTAGAATATATCAAAAATCTTTAATTACTTAGGTAAAAATTGTATTATTTTTAATCCTTAAGCTATACTATACATATTTTCTAGTATCTAGGGGGGAAGGTGTCAGTAAAATAGCCAAAAACCAACCCAAGACTTTTAAAGATTCTACATGAAGTTTTCTTAAATTTTTTATCACAAATGGTTAATTTTGAAAACTGTTTTTTATTGTATAAGTCCCCAAAGTTTTATGATACCGTTTTATTTTTCGTTGTCTAAACAACTTTGGGGACTTTTGATGGGTTTATTAAATTGAGTGTCATTACGTTTCAAACACTAATTGTAATCTATAAAAGGGATAATTTTGTGTCTCATCATTGGGGCTGTGTCGGACATTGTCTTATCCCTTTAGATCCCTGGGTATAAGACCATGAAAATCTTTTGTCGATATAATAACCAAATATAGTACAACAGGATATGTGAACATCTCATTAAGTAAAGATCAAAGTAAATGATTATTTCATCCAAGAATTTTAAAATTATGACTTTTAAATTGGAGAAGAATAGGTAAATGGCGGAAAGTTTATTTTCGCTCTAATAAAAATTTTCACTGTAACCTTGAAACCGGTTAATGTCCGCTGGATTAGAACCGGTTCTGGCTCATACTTAAAAAATCATGCATAGTATATCCTATTACAGACAATTTTCCACGAATATTAAAATAAAAATCCTAAAAATAAAACCAGCTTTGTTACCACGGTCCTTCGGCCCCATGGGGCTAACAAAGCTGATTTTAATCTTATATTTTTTTTTTGATATCCGCGGAAAGCTGTCTATGATACGATGCGATTTTGTTGGCCCCTAGGGTTTTAAGTATTAAAGATTGAATTAGATATTTTATTTATAAAACTTTGGGTACCAGTATGACATACAGTCAAATTCCTGCTAATATTAGATAGAATTATCCGATGGTAATTTGACTACGTTGGAATTTACCAGATAAATAAGGTATATTATTACTAGAAATCCTTTAGTAATACTAAAATAGAGATAGAAATCCTGCAATTTTAATCAATTGGCATTTATTAGCGGCTTCGCCCCTAGAGGCCTCAAGGGGCACTTGATATGGGGGGAGGACTCGAACCTACCCCCTTGTTTAATTTTAGCAATAGGCAGAAAAAGTAAAAAATGGACTTTTAGTATTTTTTTACCCTTCCCTAAAATAGTTAAAAACCTTCCCAGGACCTACGCGTAGCTACACTGTAAAGGAGAACCTTTGGTACACATAGATAGACATCATATTACTTAAAATTATATTATATAAGGATTCAAATTGCCTAAAATTTGTCTATGTTCCTATTATTAGTAAGACCTTCAAATTATAGGCGGATTAATCTTTCAATATGTGTATTCTATTTTGATACAATAGGGTTAAATAAATATTGAGAGATAGATAGATAGATAGTTAAACTTTTACACAGATAGATAGATATACAGACAGATAGATTGATAGATAGACAGAAAGGCAAATAGATAGATAGTAAGACAGTTACACAGATAGGCAGATAGATAGATATATAAATAAACATAAAGATGGAAAGATAGATAGACATAAAGAAAGACATATAGAGAGATATACGGATAGATAGATAGATAGATAGACAGAAGGACAGATAGATGGACAGATAAATAACCATATAAACAGATATAATAAAAAAGATGGATATACAGACATACAGATAAATTGAAAGACAGGATTGACAGAATAGATAGATAGTTAGCAAACCACAGAAACAAAGAAACATAATTCATTGAAGTTGTATCAATAAGCCGAACAAACAAACGAAAATAGTAAATGCTTATACGTCAAGGGAATCTTCACTAGAAATTGCAGAAGTCAATTTCATATATATAGCAACAGAGATAAATCTAATTCTAATTGCCCAACGAAAATATAAAGTAGATGCTTATTGGTCACATAAGAAAGTTTACAATAAATTTAATCCCTCTGTATTAAATAGCAGCTGAGAAAATAATATATTCTACTTTCCCATTCGGACACACAGCCAAAGTAAATTAAAGAGTAGCTTTACTACTAAAAAAAACTATAGATAGATAGATAGATTAGTTGATACAAAAGTAGATAGAAAGATAGATGGATGCATTATTTTTAATCCAATGATTGTCTATTCGAATTAAAATCACGATTTGACCATACATATAAATTAAAAGCGAAGCTTCTCTACATTTAAATATATTTGGTACGTACGTCAGTATGTCTGGGAAGATTAACTTTCATTAATTTCCTTTAACAATGAACTATTTTTATATAATTAAAGCGCACAGCTATTCTATAACTAAGTATTTTTTTAAAATTTTGATCATTAAGATTTAAAATGCAAGAAATAGACCATCTATCTATCGATTGATTTGTCTGTCTATCGATCTATCTATCTATTTATTTGTCCATCCAACGTGGAAGTGGTCAATGCCAATTAGATAATCTATCACTCTGTAGGGGGGAGTGGGTTAAGCTTTATTTGTCTGAGTTTGTATGTGTGTTTGTGTGTGTGTGCGTGTGTGTTCTTAGTGTTGCTATATAAACTGTTATGGAAAAGTGTTTACAGGAAACAACACAAAAAATTGAAATTTCTACATAGTTTGATACAAAATAAAGCAATGTACAAATAGCCAAAAGTTGCGCAGCAATAATAAGCATGATAGTAATATGCCATTTTTGAAAGCTATCCTTATAGTAAAATAACAGGATTTGTTTGTACCGAAGGATCTCACTAACCGCTGAAACGCTGGGGTTCTCCTTTACAGGATAACTTACCATAGGTCCTAGGAAGGTTTATAGCTATTTTTTAGGAGGTACCACCGCAATTCCCGGAGAAGTCGCCAAAAATAAGAAAAAACGACGAACTGCGGCGTTTTTGGGAATAAGCTAAAACAATTTTACGCGACCATAGAGGCCTCTTTTGAATTTTTGTTGGTTCGTATGAACAACGGTCATCAGAATGGGCTTGTAGCTGTATGGGACAAGCAATGAATATGTTGTTATTTACTTAACAATAATTATCTATCTATCTATCTATTTGCAGGGGGAAATGATAATAATTGGTAGCTTAGTCTTCAAAGTTCAACACTTTAATGCTTCAAAAGGCTGATGGGGTATAGTCCCTTTCTTGCCAACGCCTCTTAAGGGGCGTTTCGTCGTATTTTCACAGTAGCTTTTTCCCTAATTTTGCGCGAGACTCTAAACCTGGGTGGCAATCACATAACATATCAAAAGCTACTGTAAAATTACGACGAAAAGCCACTTAAGAGGCGTTGTCGCGAAAGGGACTATACCCGACTGATTTTAACAATATAAATTGTGGGCAAATCATTTTTGTTGACCATTGTCTTATCCCTATAGTCCTGCTTTGTTTGTCTTTCTGAATTATCTTTTCAACAAGAACGATAACATCTTAGGAAGCGAAGCTTCTCGTTTCTGATATTATAATAGATGGACGTACAGACATTTGCCTAATTACAAAGTTGCTTTGCTTTTTTATTTATCTTTTTTCATTCTTTTCAAGTTTTAAATCATTAGGACTTTTCTTTGCATTAATCTAAAATTTTATACAGTAGTAAGGATTTATATTTGTCTGTTTAGAAATCGCCAATCACTGAACCAATTGAATGCTCCGTATTAGGAAACCTTAACATTTTACAATTTAAGCCTTTTCTGCATTTGGTAAATAATAAATTAGGCTGTTTATTACACTAGTCTCCAAAGTTTTATAATAATTTTTCTTATTCGTTAGCTTAACAAATTAGGGGACTTACATAATTGATGATTTGTAGGTTCAATAAGTTAAGTAACAAAACGTTTCAACCACTATTGTAATCTTTATAAGTGGTACTTTTGTGTATCATCATTGGGGATGTACTTCAATTTATCGGCCATTATCTTATCCCTTTAGATCCCTGGGTATACACACTAATTGTAGAAATGCCTCGCTCCCACCCATTCATCCATCTTAATGTATATGTATACATGAATAATGATATATTTGTTCATAATATTTCCCAGCTGTCGATAATTACTTACTCTATACATATTACATATATCCAAGCTGACCAATATATTTTTAGTAAATGTTCCCAACGTTTTAAGTCAAAGAATTGGAGACATGCATATAAAACTTTGCGTACAAGTGTTATAAGCTAAAGAATTGGAGACTTTGAGTACCAGTGTTATTTATAGTCCAAAATCCCCTTCCTCATTATTAATTTTTTATTATAGAATGGTAAGTTTGTTATATTAAAACATCTATTTTAAATTGTCATTTTATTATATTCTTTCCTTAAATGGGTAAATGACGTTACCTAGATCTTTATTAACAAACACTCATATATATATATATAAAATAGACATACAACTAAAGAAAACAAAGGTTCCGTGAAAGTGCCCAATGAATTATAAAACTTTGGGTACCAATGAAATTTCCAGTTCATTGTCACCTCCCTCCTGCTTAATTTTGTATTATAGAATGCTAAAAAGGTAAAAATGGTTAAATGCCGTTACCGATATCTTTATTAACAAACACACGTACTTAGAGAACGCAGAGAGAGAGAGTTGGGACAATGAGCTGTTTATAACACTTGTCTCCAAAGTTTTATAATAACGGTTTCTTATTCGTTGACTTAATAACTTCGGGGACTTTAGTGAATTTTGATTGGTTGATACATAAAATTTAGTATTTAAACGTTTCAACCAATAATTTTACGCTACAATAGGGGTAATTTTGTGTATCATCATTGGGGATGTACACCAATTTATCGGACATTGTCTTATCCCTGTAGATCCCTGAAGAGAACAGACAGACAGACAGACATCCTACCTCTTTTCTGTACATTTAAGGATTAATGGTATCTAATTGATAAAAGTTATCAAAGTCAAACCCTGAATTGGCTGATTAATAGATCAAAGGCCGGGTTCTTTAGTTGTTTACTACCCTAGTATGACAGTATAATTACACAGCCTGGGCTAGCAGCATACTCTACTGTCATACTTATGGGATGAGTTATTAGGACCCGTTTGAAACCCGGACTTTAAAAAAATAATTCAAAGGGTATTAAATGACCAAAAACGCTATGATGATATACAAAATTACCCCTTTTTATTGATATTATTATTTGAAAAGTTTAGACACTGCTAAATAAATGAACCCAAAGTTTTTAATCAAACAAATGTAAATAATTGCTTATAAAACTTTGGCTACCGTCAAATTTTCCTATCTTCTAATAAAAAGATAAGGATAGATAGCGAATCAATGAATCAAAAATATCTATAAAAAAAATATTTAAATATTCATCCAAAAACGCCCCCTCATATTCTGTCAATTATTCATTTTAGAAACTTATTTCAAATGTGGTTTCATTTTGATAGATTTTCCTCCAGTTAAAAGTTAAAACTATTTTTCTAGTCCTCTAGGGGCACTTGAAGACCCCCTAAATTTTAAGTTTTAGTTTTCAAATAAAAATAACAAAAATGTTTGGTGAAGGTGGGTAATTTTTACTCAGGGGGTGGTGGTATTCTCCCCCCAAATAGTTATAAAATTTACAAGGACCTAAGAGAAGCTACATTGTAAAGAAGAACCATATTGGTTCAGTGGATAGCGAGATCCTTTAGTATACATATATAAATAAACAAACAGACAGACATACTGTTATTTTTATAAAATCCAAAAAATGTGTCCAAATTTTGAGGGATCTTAAGGGATAGGACTGGCCTACAAATTGATGTATATCCCCAATGATGACACACAAAATTACCCCTATGTATATGAAAACTAATGGTTGAAACGTTTGGACACACAACTTAATAAACCAACCAATCAAAATTCACTAAGGTTCAGAAAGTTGTTAATCCAACGAATAAGATAACGGTTTTTTTTATAAAACGTTGGGGACTGTATTAAACATCCCATTGTCCCCTGCCCCACTCTGCCAAATTTTACTGAACTCTTTGGCTGCCATAATCAATACTACGGTAGTTATAGCCTATGGGTAATTATTTAGTTAAATATTAACATATTTAACCCCCATCCATCAATATCTAACCGTTTTTATCATACTTTAATAGTCTCTTACTTAATTTTTAATAAGATAACAAGGATAGTTTTACTTAAGCAAACGAAGCTGCCTTTTTACTTGAGTATGAGTAATGCCTTAGCCCTTAAACAGGCGCAACTCGTTACAATGCACAATTAGGACTCTCATACAAAGTCCGACAATCAAAGGGGTTTATTTTCTGTAGGGATAAGGCAATAAACGATACGTTGGTTTACTTAGATCCCCAATAATGATAAACAAATGTACCCCTTCTTTTGATCAAAATTATTAGTTAATTAGTTTGAACTAAAAAATCAATATTTTGATAAAGGAACCAAAAACTTAAACGACCGAATGAGAGTCATAAACTTTTGGGTACCAGTATAATTTACAATTTCATGACCCCTCCCTTCCCTTCTACATTTTTGTTTTACTATTTGTTTTTTTTAGAAATACTTTTTCTGTCCCGTTTTAATATTTTTAAGGCATACCTTCTCTTTACAAAAGCCTATCGATCATAATCAATATTAAGTTTTTTTTTAGCTTTTGTTATGTGCCTAGAAAGGTGTGCGCTGATTTACGCACGTTTATTAGAAGCATTTTATACAACAGCACAAATAAAACAGGGATCTAAAGAGATAAGACAATGGCCAATAAATTGATAAACATCCCCAATAATGATACACAAAATTACCCCTTCTGTAGATTAAAATTAGTGGTTGAAACTTTCAAACCAACGAATCAAAATTCACTAAAGTCCCTAAAGTTTGTAAGCAAACGAATATGAAAACGTTATTTTAATCCTTGAGGACTAGTGTAATAAACAGTCCATTGTCCCCTATCTCTGTGAAAAATACCCCTAATAATATAAATTTTTAATTGCTATTTTATTTGTTTGCTGATATGATATTTCTGTGTATGTGATGCCACATTGCCTAAAAATTGTCCAAAATCAACAAAGAGGGGATGGTCAGTTTGTTTTACATTTTTCAAGAAAAAAACAAGGGTGTTACTTTATCTAATAGCGGAGCTAAAATAAATATAAACGCATCCTATGATTTTTAACATCTAATTAATCAAACTCTATTTTTAATAATTTTACTCTAAAGTAAATATAGACAATGAACGATGTATTGGTATATTGGTGTACATGTACATCCCCAATGATAATGATAAAAATATACCCATCTGTACTTTAAATTATTGGATAAAAAGTTTGTACACTGCTAGTTTGAACCAACCAATAAAGATTGAATGAAAGTACCCAAAGATTTTAAGCAGACGTATAAAGAGATGGTATTAATAAAAACTTTGGGTACCAGTATAATTTACAGTGCAAAGTCCCCTCTGTCTTCCTGTATAATATCGACTAATAAAAGGAGGGAGAGGACATTAGACTGTAAATTTTACAGGTATCCAAAGTTTTATACCATTCGTTGGCATAAATAATTTGAGCACTTTATTAATTCATGATTGGCTGAATTAAATAATTAGTGTCTACACTTTTTAACCAATAATTTTGATCTACAGAAGGGGATATTTTGCTCGCCATCGTTAGTATGTTCATTTATCGTCCATTGTCTTATCCCTTAACATCCCTGAATGACAATACATTGTTTTAGAAAATGACGTACGGACAAACCCAAAATGTAGAGAAGCATTGCTCCCCAAAAAGAATGAGTTAACGGTCGTGCAAAATATTTTTGTCTATTTGTCTTATTTCTTTCTTTATGTTATTTTAGTTTTATGGACCCAATCGTAATGCACGTACACGGATATGTATTAAAAATAATAAAACTTTTTCTCGTATTCATTCGAATCCGGTGGATAGGAACCGGTTCTCATCCATACGAAACAATTATGTCTAGCATCGTATTATATTCAGCTTTCTAGGAATATAAAGATGTACAATCTTAAGATTAAAACCAGTACAGTCTATATCCGCGGAAAGCTGTTTATAATACTATGCAAGAAATAACTATTCCAAGTATCGCTTCGAAACCGATCAATATCCGTTGGATTAGAACCGGTTCTGAGCCTCACTGAAAAATTATGTCTCGCATCG
>LS043324.1:0-10826 GCA_900241095.1 Acartia tonsa | reverse complement strand
AAAGGTAATATTATATAGTATATATAGTAAATTTTTGTCATATAGTATGATATAGTATCCACATTCATCCTATATAGTATAAATAGTATATATTAATAGTATGCAGTGGTCGCCCTGTATAATATGTGGTTGAAAATTTAAAAAAAATAATTTCCCTTTTGTGCTAAACTGTGTACTCGTTGTCCTACCCAATGATATGGCCGAATTGTTACCACTGTTCTTAATGGTTTAATTTACTAATTAGGGTTCTGAATCTACTATATCTTTTGTATAAAAAACATTGATTTGATATCCACTTTTCTAACTTTTTTTCTTTTTATCTGTATGTTTTAGGGTTGGCAATCCGTATCCAAATCCGGGATCCGGGCCCAATTTTTGGTCAATTTTGGAATCCGAATCCGGAATCCGTTTTTTACTAGCGGATTCGGATTCTTAATTGGTAGGCTAAAATTAGCGTCTTGAGTTTTTTTTCTTTCAACTCTCGCTTTTTGAAGGCAAAGATTATAGTCATTACATATAAAATCTTTTAAAATCTGATTCGAATATCGGAAGTGAATTATATAGAACACCAAGAACATTAATTTTTGGGATATGTAGCACATATTTTTTTATTTTTAAAAAAAAAAAGCCTTTTAAAATATTGCTAGAATCCGGAATCTTAATCCGGGATCCGCCAAAAATAAGAATCCGAATCCGGTAAAAAAATTTGACGGATGGTCATCCCTAGACTATGTTTATTAATTTGTCAATCTATCCCATAAATGCAATTAAAAGATGGTTATGATTGTCTACTTATATTCTTATTTCTTATACAGAAAGTGACAATCTGGTACACTATCGAATCTATCTATCTATTTTCTCCTATTCATTCAAAACCGATTAATGACCGGTGGATTAAAATTGGTTCTCATCCATACGAAAAAATTACGTCTAGTTTCGTATTATAACCAGTTTTCTATGAATCAGTTTTTTTCAGCCCGTGCCTTCGGCATCTCGGAGCTAAAAAACTGGTTTTAATCTTATAATTGTAGGTACATTTTATATGCACAGAAAGCTGTCTATAGTACGATGTGAGAAATAACTATTCTTTACCTTAAAAAGTTCTCTAAGATCATAAAACTGTCCATGGATATCTCCACAAACGGTTACGGGGGACTCAACTCTTTGAACATTACTCTCTTCAACTAAAATAATATTAATTATATGTTTTTTAAATATGCTAGCTTTCATTAGGAAAATATACTAAAGGACACTCGCTCATATGGTGGAGTTAAACACACAGACACAAACAAGAAAGGAAAGAGTATAAGAACTGTAATATTCAATAAATATGTGTATTTCTTATTGAAAAGAACTAGTAAAGAAAGTAGGTATAGTTGACAATTTACTCAATAATCATAAATAAAGTTAAAATTAAATTAGATTATACTGGATTTCAAATCAAAGGAGGTACTCTATAACTAAATTATTTCCTGTGCGAAACTAAGTCTATTGAATTGACACAATTATAATATATTTCATGGGCAGAACAGTGTGCAAGTGAATTCCAACTTCAAAGTCAGGTATACTAGGAATACAACCATAAATATATGACACTGACCTAGGATCTCACGTGCTTTGGCGCACAAAATCTTGACATCGCTCTCCTTGATGATCTCACACTTCCTGAGCTGTTCTATCTGTTGATCAAGATCACTGTGATCCCCCATACCTGCAGCTGGTCACAGAACCAATTATGTGTAGAGTCTGAAAAAACAAAACCAAAATTTATTTTATGATTATTGTTATAATGTTGATGCACATTAAGCTTGCTCAATAAAACAACAAATAAAAACATTTGAAGATTTTTTTATATCATAGGATTAATTCTTAATTATGAGGAATAGGGTTTTGCCGGATATCCGGCTATTTTAATAACCGGCCGGATACCGAATATTGAAATTATCCGGCTGATTTTTAATGCCTGGTATCCGGTTGGATATCCGGTAATTTTCCAGATATCGGTCCATTTTCAATAACCAGCCGGATACCGGATATCCGGAATTAGAAATCAGCCGGATATCCGGCCCAACCCTTATGAGGAATAAAAGGGGGGGACTAATAATAAAGCTAAGAATGTCATTAAAGAATAAATCTGTACCCCTCCTTATAAAATTACTAAAATTGAAGTTTAAAACAATACATTTACCTTACTATTTATCTTTAAATGATGCAAAAAAAATACTCAAAATATAGACTTGGTTTTTGGAACAAGCTTAATACAAGGACAGAAAAATAATAAGCAGAAGAAAAAATGGAAAATGACAAAAAATGGTACAAATTGTCTATGTATCCATTTTTTCTAATGCTAATTCTTTTCACTAAAAATTTTGAATGGTGGTGAAAAAAGTTCAGAAAAATGATAATTAAAAAAATAACTAAAATATACATAGATAAACAAAGTTAAAAAACATTAACAATAATTTCTTAAAATCTAAAAAGCATAGGTAATAATTTCTAAAAATACTTTGCATATTGAGTATCTAAAAAAAATATTAAAAGTACTGAGGGGGGTGGGTATTTGTCAATAAGTATGCCATTATTTATTCTGTGCTTCATGAGCTAATTTTAATCATAATATTAATTAACAAATAAGCATAAAACTGGTTTTGGCACACCTATTAACAATCGATGCCTCCCCCAGAAATTAAAATTCTAACACAACTTATCACAAAACAACATATATCAACTCAATCAATGCCCAATACACAGGAATAAGAGAAAGTAGGACACAAAATAATCTTTATTCTGGTGACAAATCTCCTAAAACCCTGGAAAAATTAGCAATGCTTTTCTACAGGGTGTGCAGAAAAAATTTCCAATTTGTCAACAAAAAATGAACGCTCTAAATGACCGTACAAAATTGATACACAGCTTTTTTTATGACACCCTGCAAAAACAAAAAAATTTACTTTAGGAATGCTTTAATGGTATTAAGTTAAGGCATATGATATATTGTAAAGAGACCATCCAACAAAAAATTTTTAACTATTCGGAGAATGTAAAATAAATATTATATACAGAATATTATATCTTTAAAGCTAAAAAGTCTAAAATTTCCTAAAATATGGCCATCTAGATAAAATTTACAATATGAAATTTAAGCTGCCAATTAAAAAGGCAATTTGTTGAAAGCAAATTTTGAAATTAATAAAAATCAACGTGTACTACATAATTATAACAATCACACTCATGAAATCAAATTTAATATACATAATAAACAACAGCTTAAAATAATAAAATGTAACAATCCTGAAAAAAAACTATTTCAACAAAAAAATATTTTTAGTAAAAATTTCCATTGATAAAAATGTAATTCTGTTTAATTATGTTCCATTTTATGAATTTAAGCTGTATGTAATATTTATTAATGAAATAAAAAAAGATACCTATCTGACTTAATAAATCAGACTAGTTTACATAGCTAAGCAACAAAATATCACTAGAATTTCATTTAATTCAACATTAGACTATTTTAAGAAATGAAATTGTATGTTCAACAAACAAAAATTAAAGCAATAACATAAGTCTTTTTAAACCTTTATTATCGGGGAAAAATATCAACCAAAATTAACGGAATAGCCCTTTCTTGTAAATTAAATGAATAGGTATTTCATTCTAATTTTTTAATTAGTCATCTTTTTTGCTTTTCTTGGATTTCGCCTTTCCCCCTGCCCCCGCCTTAGCCGCCCCCTTTTCTTCTTCCCCGCCCTCTTGTGTCAGCTGTTTTGGCGCATTTTCTGGGGCACCAGCAATTTCGGCGGGAGTTTTGGTGTCTTTTTCCGCCACCATTTCAGCAGAGAAGCCGTACTCGTTGACTCTTGTTGGGTCCTCTTTGTAGATGTAGCGCTGGTACAAAAATATAAAGAACACGATGTCATCCCTAGATAAACAGAGGAGGATTAGATTTAAACATAAAAGCATGTAGTTTCAAGTTAACAAGGATGACAATATCAAATAAAAGCGTAGCTCAATAAATCAGATGGTCGAACAGATATAGTAAATTTTTTTTTATCATAATATTAGAATAAAATTTAAATACTAATAAAAAAGGTTTTAGAGTTACTACGCCACATAATACATAATTTTTGCAGGAATCATCATGCCATGTTTAAAATCGATAGTACAATTCATTACGGACGGACCCTAAATGTAGAAATGCTTCGCTCTATAGAGAAAAACACTTTCAAAAATGTTTTTTACTAAAAAAAGTTGTTGACAGTAAAATTGTTACCTAAAGCATCCCAGACGGTACATGGTGGGCATCTTGATCACAAATGCAAAGATATCATCAATAAAGGTGTTCAGAGCCTGAAATATTAATGGGTTAAATTACAATTCTATATCATATCTTGTACCCACCCAAAGTTTTATAACCAAGTTATCTTATTCGTTGCCTTCACAGCTTTGGGAACTTTTAGTTGAGTTTGATTGGTTGGTTGTGAATAAAGTTGAGTGTCTAAACGTTTCAACCACTAATTGCAATCGACAGAAGGAGTAATTTTGTGTATTAACATTGGGGATGTACATCAATTTATCCGTCATTGTCTTATCCATTCAGATCCCTGGTCTATTTATCATTATGATCTATCTATCAATTTATACCTTATAAGTCATCATTCTCCATGGTAAGTGAGCAACGGACTTCAGCTTGTAGTTGATAAACAACTAATATAACAAAAATATTGTTGAAAATAAAATAAAATAGAACAATTGGAAAAGTAAAGTAATACAAGAAATGTTTCAAAAAGGGTACAAAAGGCAGAATTTAATTGTACTAATAGAAGATAAAGAGATGATAAAATATTGTACTAGTAATAAAAGAAAGAGACAAATAAAAAATCCTTGAAATATTAAAACTTTAAAGAAAAATCTACGAAATCAAAATGAACCTTTTCATTTACTTTGGGTACTAATAATCAATTTTAATAATATTTTATAAATAACTTAAAAACAAAGAAAATAAAATGAAAGTGCTTAATTTTAACAATGTTTTCCTGCGGGGTCATCATGATAAATCCAAAGGTGAGGAGGAAACCATAGCAGGAATTCAGAATAAAGCTATACCAACCCTAAAGAAATATATTCTTGTAAATTATGAGAATAATTTAGTTAGTTAATAAGTAAGAACAAGCAGGGACATTAAAGAGGAGGGGTAAATGGGTGATTAATCCCCCCACCCCTCCCCCTAAAAAAAGCTTAAAAATAAGAACAATATTGTAATTACGTAGCGCGGCATTAACTAGCCTTGGCTAAAATTGCTTTAAGTAAATTCTTAATAGTGTATAACAAAATAGAAACTGCTTGGAAACTGTACCGTGAATAGAGAAATTGCACTATGAAAAGATTGTTTTAAATAATTCATCTGACAAATGCTCGGTTATGCGTACAAACACCCTAGTTTTTTAGTTGCTGAGCTTAAATTGTAAATTTTGAAGAAGGTACCTACTCTAATAAAAATCTTGAACTAACCTTATGTTCATTGTACATAACAGAGTAGATACAGTAACCAAAGGCTAGGGGGAAACATAACATGCCTAAACAAAAATAAATATTTGTATCTAAATTATTGTACAGATATTTTTATATATAAAGCATTATATTTTTTTTGTCTGTTTGTGGATGTAAAGATTTAATCACTACTGATTCACTGAATAGATTAGAGTTCTGCTTTATAAGGAAGCTTCACATGGGTTTCGATATTGTTTTATTTTAGACTTAAACCTTTGGATGGTTTTAGCCAATTATCTCCTCTCCTCTTACCCCTTTACAACACAGAACCATAAATGCTGGGGCGCAACTGCTATCATAAAATATCTAGGATTACATGTTTTAATTACCTAGGTACCTATTATCTAAAATAAAAATTGAATTACATTACATGCCTAGTAAAGATAAATTGAAATAGTTACCTAGATATTTAAATGCCATCCTATCGAAGTCGCCAGTTCCAGAGTTCTCGTACTCTTCTCTCTCGGCAATCTAAAATATTTGAGATATAAAATATACCTACCTAGGGTTTGATAAGAATTATTAAAAAAAATGATTGAACGGATTATTTAACATCTAGTTTAAAACAATAAATAATGCATAAAAATGTAAAATGTACCTCTTTTTTTTTAAAAAAAGATATCGCTGAGAACTTTAACTATTAGATAATAATGCCAAGTGAAGCTTTGCATAGGTACCGGACAGAATCTATGAATCTATTTGCGTGAAAAGGGAGATTGTTGGGTGCATTTTACCAACGGATTCCTTAAACCGTACTCCTCTGCGGTGAGAGTCATTCAGTGCATTGAATTAATCTGGGACACCTGCCACACGTGACTCATATCGTTGAGGTTGAGGTAACAACGAGGAGCTTTTATGAGAAAGTTGGTCAAGTCATAATGTACATGAAGAGTATCTTGAGCTTACAGTGTCTCTTACTACTTCAGGAGTCATAGGTCCGTACTCTAAGACTTTATAGCACATCAAATAATGTAAGAACAAACTTACCTTTAGCCTGGGAATAATACCCAGAACCGGATTGTCAAAGTCCCAGGAAACATCTGTAATCTTAGTAATTTTCCATAACTCAATAACCAGACCAATACAGCATGAAATCCTAAACATAAAATATATTTAGAGATTTCTTGAAACATTATTTTTTTACTTGCAGGTATATTATCCATCCATTTCAATAGTAATACAGAATGATATAAATAGTAATTTATAGCATCGTATTATAAACAGCTTTCCGAGAATGTACAATATAAAATATACAATAATAAGATTAAACCAGTATTTTTAGCACCGAGATGCTGAAGGCACGGTCTAACAAAACTGGTTTTAATATTATGATTGTACATTTTTATATTCGTAGAAAACTGGATACATTATGATACGATACATGATTTTTCAGTATGGCTGAGAAAAGATTCTTATCCTTCGGATATTAATAAGTCAGAAAATCTGCAAATCTATCTTTCATCAATAAAATGAACTGTATGTCAATAAGTTTGTTTATTATGTCTATCTATCATTCTATCCCTCACCTAACCATAGTATCTGTATTCTGATCTAGAACATATAGAACAATGATTACATTCTGGAACTATCTATCTATCCAGCCTCACCTGACCATAGTATTTGTATCCTGGTCCAGAACATAAAGAACAATGATTACATTCTATCTATCTATCCATTCATCTTACCTGACCATAGTATTTGTATCCTGGTCCAGAACATAAAGAACAATGATTACATTCTATCTATCTATCCAATCTTACCTGACCATAGTATTTGTATCCTGGTCCAGAACATATAGAACAATAATAATAATATATCTATCTATCCATCCTTACCTGACCATAGTATTTGTATCCTGGTCCAGAACATATAGAACAATAATAATATTCTATCTATCTATCCATCCTTACCTGACCATAGTATTTGTATCCTGGTCCAGAACATAAAGAACAATAATAATATTCTATCTATCTATCCATCCTTACCTGACCATAGTATTTGTATCCTGATCCAGAACATATAAAACAATAATAACATTCTGGAACACATTGAAGAACACGGATCTAACAGACAATCCTTCCGTTGTTTTCCTAAAAATCGGGGAAAGTTAAATGTCTTTTTAAAAATTATAATACTTTGTATAATAGCACACTACTGTTAGATAAAATTATCCCAACTTTATTTAATTTATTGGTTGAAAAGAATGGACACTGTGGTAGTTTAAATCAACCAATGAAGATTTAACAAAAGTACCCCAAGTTTATACCAACGAATGAGAGAGTATGTTTGAAAATCTTTAGATATCAATATATTTCACAATGTAATGACTCTTCCCTCCCTGTATTCTGGCAAATCAGAAAATTTGGAAACACACAAAGCATAGAAAATAAACTGTTACCTATACACAGTACATAATAATTATGAAAATCGTAATTCATAATAATCAAATACAAAAAAAAATCTTTACATTTACGTTCAGCAACGCCAAATAGATTAATCTCAAAAGTTTTACCTATTATTCCAGAACTGAATATCATTTTTGAATGCCAGAAATTCGAACACAGAATGGACAATTGAGATAACAAAAGTGAGGATAAGCAGGTACAGATTCGTCTCCAAGAAAGCCTGAACAGAAAAATTAATAAGAAAAAGAAAGTAACTAACATGTAACGCCACTAGAGGCCCCCTCTACCCTCTACTTTACATTTTAGTTTGAAAACTAAAAACAAATGTTTTGGAGGGATTTTTTTCCAGCGGTTATTTCCCTTGGAAGGTTGATGGTAACCTCCACCAAAAAAAATATAAACCTATCAGTTTCCAGGACCTGTAAGAGAAGTTTAACTTTAATGGAGAACAATATCGGTCTAGTGGTTAGTGAGATCTTAAGTAACAGACAGACATACAGACTAATATATAGGGATAAAATGTACTGGAATTTTTTTTATCTTCTATATTTGATCAATTTGTATTTCTAAATGTCAATCAGTGCTAGCAAAAATATGAAAAGATCTATCTAACTATATATCTTTGTTACCTCCTTGACACTGTCCTGATCCCCATCGTCCTCTTCCTCCCCCATCATACCCGCCAACAGGTTGAACTTGTTCTTCATTGTTTGAGCAGAGTACATCTAAAAAGTACACAAAATCTCAAATAAAATTCACGAAAACTGGCAAAATAAAAATTAACAAAATATGTTATTTGGAGGTTCCCTTATTTTTAAAATAAATTAAAAATAACCCTTTCTGTTGAAAAACTAGTGGTTGAAATGTTTAGACACTGCTAATTTGAACCAACTAATCAATATTTAAAAAATGCACTAACCTGCCATTTGAACATTGAGATTGGCTGGAATGTGAGGGTAAGATTTATCAGTGGCGTTGTACTAAAAACAAAAAAATCATGTAAACTTTATAATACTGAAATGAAAAAAGCTCTCTGTCCCTTCATGCAAAGTATCACAAACCCATAATAAGAAAAAACCTTAATTTTAATAATCAACGATGCAAAAAAATAAAAATTAAGGTCACAATTATTTCTAAGACTATCAGACCGAAAAACACAATTATCCTAATACTTACAGTACCTATTGAAAACCCTACAATAAAAAAACTTGATCACTCCCGCATTTACTAAACTATACTTACTTGTTGATAGGCTGATAATCCCTGTGAAGGTTCCAGTAATCATTCAGCCACAGAATAGGCTTGTACTGGGCCAGCGAGGGGGTAAACTCCACAAACTCGTCCAGGGGTGGGGGGATCTGTCCGGGCACCCAGGGGGTGTAGTCGTACACTAGAAAGAAACAAGGATGACAACACCCATAAGTTTTAGAGCAGATATTCAATTCCCATAGGTAACAAAGAAAAAAGAGATAATGTGCAAAAACTCAAAGAAAACCACGAAACCTTTAAAAAATAAGGTTAATGTCTTTTAAAGCTCTCTTTCTTCAGTTTCAGCCGTAGCGTTACGGACAAAGTGAATTATAGAGTAGCTTCGCTACTAAAAATGAATGGAAGATTGTTTCATACTCAAATTTTAGTAAGATATTGAATTGTCCTATTAATCTAAAACTTTACCTAGATTGATGGTAAGATTAGGATGCCAATGTGAAACAATTTCTGATTGAATAGTTTGCGCCTTCATTTGATCCTCCACACTTTGCTGGGTTTCACCTGAAATAATATCAACAATATTACCTTTCTTTTCCTTGCAAGGGCGGGATTTTCCTTCGATTTTTAAGTGATCATCTAGATAATTCTGAGGATCATCCGCTTTTAGTTGGATGCAATACTCTAACACCCGAGGATATAAGTTTAAGTAACATCCAACGGACAACCAACCCTTTGATTGCACGAACTTTGTCAGAGAAGTCCTAACTGTGCATGGTACTGAGTTGCGCCTGTCTATGGGGTAAAGTATTCCTCCTATTTATGTCGCGCACCTGACATAACAGCAGTAGAAACCATTTTTAACGTCTTTAGTTATGACGCGGTGCCGGGCCGAGAATCAAACCTATCACCTCATCGACGACGAGCAGATGCGGTACGTTATTGATTGCCCAAAGAGCAGGACCAACCTCACTGTCTTATGATCTATGGAACCGACTAATGGAAGCAGTCAGATTTCTGAATCTGGCCATACGTGACAACGACGATAATGGATGAGTAGAAGTGGGGGGCTAAACAAACAAACAAACGTGTTAAGCCACGGTTGCGGGTTATCAAAAATATTATTAACCCAGCAAACTTATTAACAAATGAATATAGGAAGACTAGGTATGCAATCGCTTATTTTGACCAATATGAAACAGTGTAGGATTAATCCGAACACGTTATTGGTTAGAAAGTGAACATATGATGGTGTAAAAGGGCAGTTATTTTCAATTCAGTTTCAAACAAACTTATTTACAGACATGGACAAATTATTTTGTCTGATTAAACATCTAGGGTATTAAATCTATTGTTTTAAAATCATTGAGAGCAAAAGATTATTCATCTATTGTTTGTTAACTCCAATCTTCCTCGATTAATTTAGAAACATTATTATTATGATCTTATGAAATAAATTAACCTGTTAGTAGATTTGTTGTCTGTTTATACATCTTCTTTTTGAACTTGTTCAATCTCTGTTTCTTATAAACAGTATATTTCTTGCTGAATAGTTTTCCATCGCTGAAAATATTAAAATAAGAATGACTATCCTATTATATAAAGTAGTAAGCTTTTTTTGTCTGTAGCGAAGGATCTCGCTAACCGCTGAACCGATATGGTTCT
>LS043321.1:0-14563 GCA_900241095.1 Acartia tonsa | reverse complement strand
GGCTTAAAAATAGTAGTAGAACGATAATATTCACTAAATATGTGTATTTCTTATTGAAAAGAACTACCTATAGACAAAAAAAATTTGTTTTAAGTGAACATAAATTTTTATCGTTCTACTACTACTTAGATTAATTAACTCATTAACTTTCTTTAGTAATTTTTGCGGATGAGCCCTTAGCACTATAGAGGGGGGATGGGGGCAGAAAATAGCCTAAAACCAAATCAAGACCTAAATCTTGATACAAAATAGACTAATTCATACGAGAAGCTTTTGAAAACTTAATTAAATTGGTAAAATGGTTATTAAAAAAATCAAGCTTTTTTTATTTTTTTTTTGTATCGTATGTACTATTAGAAAAATCTTTTTCAGAATGAAGTAAAATAATACTAAAGCATCAAATATTAAGTCCCAAGACCACATTCATATAAAAAATAATACCAAAAAGTAAACAAATAAAAGATTACCTAACCAAAAAAAAAAAAAAAGAACGGACACCCAAACTCTGTAATATTTTGTAATTTAAATTGTGATTATTTTTATATATTCTCTCTTACACACTCGCGAGGGTGCCCCGTACCTATCACATCTCGGTAGGGTAGGGGAGAGAGGTGAATATATTGTATGTTTATGTTGGGATTGTTCTGCTAGTGGATCAAGGAAATATTAGCTGTGTCAAATTTTATACAAACAACAAGATGCCGCCGAAAAAGAAGGAAACTGTATGTTTGCAGTGTAAGGAAAAAGTTACTGAGAAACAATACTCTGTGCAATGCTCCATTTGTGACAGATGGATACATAAAGACTGCGGCCTTGATGACGATGAATTCAAGTTGATTGAAAAAATATCCAGCAAGACAGGCAGCCATTTCTGGTCCTGTGAAGGTTGCTCATTGGGACTCTCTAAACTTCACAAAATTGTTGCTGAAAATGGGCGTGAAATTGCGACATTGAAAAAAAATGTTACTGATCTTCAAACAGAAAATACAAAACAAAATACTGATATCCAATCTAACAAGGACAATATCGCGTTAGTTAAAGCTGATGTTGAAAAGATGAAAGAAAGTTCATCTGCCGTTCAAAGCCAGACTGTTTTTGACGAACTTGAACAAAGAGAAGCCAAAAAACTTAACCTTGTAATTTTTTCCCTAGATGAACAAGATTCTGAACTACGGCCGCTAGAAAGAAAACAATTGGACACAGAAACAGTTACTAAAATCTTTCAGGATCTAGGATGCCAGATAGATGCTGAGAATGACATCAAGTTCATAAGTAGAGTAGGTGAATATGTCTCCAATAAATCTCGCCCACTGACTGTTGGATTTAAAGCTGAGGATAAGAAAGACAAGATCCTAAAATCTGCCTGGAAGCTTGCTAAAAGCAGATACAAACATATTTCAATATCTCCAGATCTTACAAAAATGCAAGTTGAGAAAGAAAAAGAGCTTATTGGCAAGGCCAAGGACCTGAACTCAAAACTGACACCTGAAGAAGCAAAAAACTTTCTCTGGAAACTGGTAGGGAAAAAAGGCCAACGACAGATAAAAAAAATCTGGAAAAAAACAGAAAACAACCTGAACCAAAACAGACAAAGAATAGGAAGTGTGAGAAGGAGCAGGGAGGAGATGGAGGCGGACGACCTGCAGGACAACAACCTGGCAGAGGAATCCAGGATTCCAAACAAAAGACGTTGTTAAATGTTTTATATTTAAATGCTAGAAGCATTACAAGTAAATTGAATGACCTTACTTTACTTGCAAGTGAAAAAAAACCTGAACTAATTTTAATATGTGAATCGTGGTGCAATGATAACATTTCAAATTCAATTTTAACAATACCTGACTACTACTTAGAACCTAGTTTAAGACTTGACCGTTGTGACACACAATATGGTATTGGTGGAGGCTTATTGGTTTATGTGAAAAATGGATTTTCAGTTTTACCTATCGACAAAACTTCAGATTTTAATCAATACTGTAGCTTCAAGATTTTAAATAGTGACAACTCCACCAGTATTTTAGTTACTCTATTATATAGATCACCAAATAGTGCTGTACAAAACAATGAACTTTTATGTGATATGATTGATAATTTACCTGTGAACGAACCACACATCATAGTTGGAGACTTTAATATGCCAGAAATTGACTGGCTAAGCTACAGCAGTCCAAGCAAATATCAACGTTTTCTTGATATTCTTGCTGATAAATCCTTGGACCAGATGGTGGACTTTCCTACCCATATTAGAGGTAATATGCTAGATTTGGTATTAACAAATTGTCCTGACCGTGTTGTTAATATTGAAAATGTTGGAAACTTAGCTAATAGTGATCACTGTATATTAAGTATTGATATACTGTGTGATGTAAACTTTGACAACAGTAATGATTTTATTTATGACTGGAGTAATATGAACTATAATGCATTTAAAGAGTATGTGATAAGCTGTGATCTTGAAAACACTATTAATGGCATGAATGTTGAAGAAAGTTGGAATGTGATTAAAAATACTTTAAACCTTGCAATAACAAATTTTGTTCCTACTAAAAAACGCTGTGAAAATAATAAACCTATCTGGATGAATAGGACTATAGTGAAACTTTGTCGTCAAAAAAGGAGGAGATTTGCCATTCTCTGTAAAAATAGAACTGATGAAAATCTTAGAATCTATAAAAAAGTGGAAAAACAATGTAAACGTGCAGTGAGAAATAGCAAGAGAAAATTTGAAAAAAAACTTGCTAAGGACACAAACCCTAAACCTTTTAATGCTTATCTACGTTCTAAAACAAAAGTTAGAAATAAAGTTGGCCCACTTGTTAAGAATGGAAGAATTGTTACAGACAGTAAAGAAATGGCGCAGATTTTTAATGACTATTTTGCCACAGTGTTTGTAAGTGATAATGATAATATACCTGAAACATTAACAAATGTTGATGGTCCATCTTTAGAAAACATTACAGTGACTAAAAAAGATGTGATTGAGAAGATTGATGCTTTAAAAAAGACTAATTCATGCGGCCCTGATGGTATTACAAGTCATATACTGAAATCTTTTAAAACTGAATTAGCTGGAACATTAGCTAAATTGTTCAACAAATCTCTTGCCTCTGGAGAAGTGCCAACTGACTGGAATCGTGGCAATGTTACACCTTTATTTAAAAAAGGTAGTAAAGGTAAACCAGAAAACCACAGACCAATTATGTTAACTAGTATACCATGTAAAATGCTAGAATCGCTGATTAAAGACAAACTTGTTGAACATTTAGACAGCAACAACCTCATTAAATCATCACAGCATGGCTTCTCTAAAGGTAAATCTTGTACCACAAATTTATTAGCATTTCTTGAGGTTGTAATGAAAAACATTGAAGCAAATATTCCTATGGATATTGTCTATCTAGATTTCTCTAAAGCTTTCGACAAAGTTTCTATCAATAAGCTTATATTAAAGTTAGAAGCTATGAACATCAAGGGCAACCTGTTGGCCTGGATAAAAAGCTGGTTAAGAGGCAGAAAACAGCGTGTTGTATTGAATGGTCAGGAATCTACCTGGATAGATGTCATCTCTGGAGTCCCACAGGGTTCAGTTTTGGGCCCATTATTGTTCCTCATTTATATAAATGATCTGGATGTTGCTGCGCCACTAGTTCAGGTCCTGAGCAAATTTGCTGATGATACAAAACTTGGACATCCTGTTTCTAATACAGCAGATAAAATAGTTCTTCAGCAACAATTAGATTCTGTTTTTAAATGGTCACAGGACTGGAGTATGCAATTTAATGTTGATAAATGCAAAGTCATGCATGTTGGAGCAAGAAACCATAACTTTGATTACTTTATGGATGGAAAAGCATTGAAAAAAGTTGAATTTGAGAAAGATGTTGGTGTCAGAATTAATAAAAACCTCAAACCTAGCCTGCAATGTAAAGAGTCCTCCAGAATTGCTTTAGCTATGCTTAATCAGCTTACTCGTGCGTTCCACTATAGAGACAGATTTACCTTTCTAAACCTGTACAAAAGATATGTTAGAGTACACCTTGAATTTGCTTCGCCAGCTTGGAATCCTTGGCAAAGTGGAGATATTGAAGTTCTTGAAAAAGTGCAAAGGAAGGCTGTTTCTATGATATCTGGCCTAAAAGGAGAAACCTACGAAGCTAAGTTGAAAGAAATAAATCTGATGTCACTAGAAACTAGAAGGACAAGAGCAGACCTGATCCAAACCTTTAAAATACTAAATGGATTAGATTCAGTTAATGCTGACACTTGGTTTACAAGAGTTGAGCAGGGAAGGCCAGCTACAAGAAACACTAATAGTGAAAATTCATTACAGATTGATTTCAAACGTACAGAAATTACCAAAAACTTTTTTAGTACCAGAGCAGCAAAGTCATGGAATTCACTTCCAAATAATGTGAAAACTGCAGTGAATTTGAACATTTTTAAGAAAAGACTAGATATTTATTTGAACAGATGATTCTGTAAACCTCTGACAATGGTCCTACCTGGACTCTACAGAGTACTACAACAATAAAACAATAAAACAAAGACACACACATCTAAATACCTAGGTACTCTATTAGATACTTGAGGTTCCTTTGGAAGGTAGGCAATTTTGTGGTTTTATTTTCTTGGATGGTGTTGGGATTTTGTATCCCCCATCAAAATAGCCTACAACTCTCTGGGCCGATGTAAACTTTCCTTAAAAATTGTAAAACGCTCGGTTCAACCGGCTAGAAAATCTTAGCGAACATAATTTATGAATACAGACATCCTGTTACTTTTTTAAAAGAATGATTACTTTACCTCTTCATTTATGAAACTGATTACAGACTCAGGGCGAAAAAATTCTCCCTCCATTTTTGATTCTGAAAAAAAGGATTTCTGTAAATTTCAATAGAAATTTTTTTTATATCTTTTATTGTAAAACTAACTAGAAGTAAGATTTTTTCCAGTATGTATAATTAAAAGAAAAATAACAAGAACATTTGACTTAGAACTTATTTAACAAGGGTACCAACATCCATAAAATCGAAGCTCTGAAACGATGGGACAAACGGACATTAACACTTGTATAGTGTCAGAACTGAATAATCAAATTAAATATAAATGTATAAGAGTCGAAGTAAAATTGTAAGTAAATTTGTTGTAAAACTGCTTGGTACAGGATAAAGTTTATAGACATACTTTCAATTTTAGGACTTGATTATAGAGTTGCTTCGCTTATAATATTGGACTTTATTGTCCCAGGAATCAGTATACCAAAAATCAGAACAATTGGATAATTAGATCACATCAAAATTTGTTGTTAAAAAAGTAAAAATCAACATGTTTAAAATGGACGTATTGACATTCTGGTAATGATTATAGAGTTGCTAAGCTTTCTAAACCGTAACTACCTATCTACTACAGGAACCACCATGCAAAGTTTGAAATCGATGATAGGACAATTCTAACAAACATGCTTAAATTAACGAAAAAAGCTATCCGTCTCGGACGGACGGACGTACGGTCGGACCTACCCTAATTATAGAAAAGATTCGCAGTTAAAAAAACATTAGCGCATTAACAACATACTAATGACTGAAAATTAATTAAATATAATTTTCTACCAACCATAGGCATTTAATTAGTATTAAGTTACCTATGTTTTTTTACATTTAATGATTTATTATACAACCATTTTTGTTACGAACTAACATACCTAACATTAAAATAGATGCGCTACTAGAAAAACAAGACACAACATTTTTGAAATTGAAATTCTGCAATAAACTGACTGAAATATAAAAATAACTATTTTGCCTCCATGTTTTCAACGTCAAAATAGAAATATATTTAATTGTTTTCAAATAAACTATTAAAATAATTTAACCAGGAATGGAACCTTTATTTATGACTGACAGAACGTATGGAGGCAAAATAGTCTCTGGCGCGGCATAAAAATTTTCATAAAGTTAAGAATGTCTCAATTCCGAAGTTTCTTTGATAGGAATAACAGGCCCCAGGGGAGACTGCAAGGTAAAGAGAACTGCCAGTTCTGAAAGGTTGGGATTCTCTTTCTCCAGAAATCTTATCCAGGACAGCAAACTCTCTCTAGATAAAAAAAAAAGAAGAGTTGAAATTTGATTGTTAGTAATCTGAGACTGTTAACAGAATGTATGTTTGTCTGTAAAGCTTCTTAAATGTCCAAAAAGATGTTTATAACGATTTTGGGGGAGGGTGCCCCTAGAGTCCTCCTACAGGGGCGTAGCCGTTAATAATATACATCATATTTTTCAATCTATTTTAAATTATGTAGAGGGGAAATTATTGCTCATTATTGTATTCGTGTGAAATCGCCAAATTTTCTAACCTTGAAGATGTGCCGGTGGCACAAACAGCAAAAATAGTTCCATCCTCTTGCTCATGTACATTGGGGTACCTGTCAACCTTCATTCCTTCATGAGTTTCCTTCTGACCATCCATCCATAACCTGGAATATATGAGGTTTAACAGAAGTCTACTTCAGACAATATTAGTGGGTGCGCCCCTGGCATCTAAGGGCTCTGTATGAAGGGGCATAGAACTAGCCGAAAACCATCCCATTCCAGGTACCTATAAGAAGCTTTACTAAGGAGAAACATATCTGTTAAGCAATTACCGAGATCCTTCGCTTCAGACATAAAAAAGCTTAGTACTTTATATAATAGGGCAATAGTTAAGTTTTCTGTATTACATACATGGTTCTTCTTATTGTCAGTCCATCTAAAATCTAGATTTATTTTCATTTAGCACTTTCTTTTAAAAGATCCTGAATTTTTCTGTAATTTGATAAAATCTGACCTAACATATTCAATATCTTCTGGTTTAGCTGTGGGTTCAGGAAGAGCAGGTTTCGGAGCTCCACGCAGAATAAAATAATTAACCTAAACACAAAAATATCAGATGTCCAGCTTTTTAAGTAGCGAAGGATATTATATAATATATCTTGATTATTGTCTTAGCATGGCCGTCAAACCAACAACAAAGTAAGTTATGAACTGAATGTTTTTTGGAAAGGTTTATCTTAACCAAAAAAATCAGCAATATATCTTAGCAAATGAAAAAAATCACACTTACATCATAATGGTACGGACTGACAAATGGAAAGACAAAGTGAAATATAGAGTAGCTTTACTACTCAACAGAAATATGCATCTTTCAGATTACTTCTTATATCTGAAAGTAACTTTCATTAGGTAGGTAACCAACTATAAATTATAATACCTGAGAGTCTTGAAGCCAAACTCTAAAAGCACCCTCAACATAGACAGGTGTCCCACTGGGTAACTCTTTCAATAGTTGTTTCTGGTCCGGTGCCATACCTAAATATTATTTACTCTATAAATTTACTTTGTCTGTCCGTTTATAATTTTGTGTCTAGGCGACGTAATTTAATATTGTATTTATATTATGAACAATGTAAATCTTTCTAAATTTTCATTGTACATAAAATGTTATTTTGAAATGCATAGAAATTTTTTGTTATTAAAGCTAAAGGCTTCAAATTTGAGATATTGATATATTTCAGCCGTTAAAGCGTTGTATTTCTTGCAGGCTTCATTCAAAATGTCATACCTGAAACTATCCATGTTTTATCAGTAGACTCTTGTTCTAATTCTTCTGCATTGTAAACTTTTATTTCTGTTAAAACATCAACACTTGTTATCTAAACATTATGTCATCAGTGTAGTTTAACAAATATATTTTCCATAATCCTATCCTCCCCTGAGGAAAAGAATATATAAATAGTAAATATAATCAACAATATGTATACTATGTAAATTTGGGAAAGAAATCGAGAAGTGGTTCGAAGTGGTAGGAGGGTGTTGAAAAAATTCAACTTGATATATATACAACACCAATGATTGCTGATTGAATAACAAATTATCTACCTGTTTAATGCCCATTTTAGCAAGTTCCAGTGAATCATCAGGTAGTTCCCGAGGTAATAACCAAGGAGATATGTTTTTAAACTAAAATAAAGATTATTTTGTTTCAAGTACCTAGATACAATAATATTACCTACCTAACTTATTAAGTAACAAGTTTTTCTTTGTTTTTTTAAAGTAACAGGATGTTTGTACCGAAGGAAACTCGCTAACCATAGAACCGATATGGATCTTGTTTCCAATGTAGCTTCTCCTAGGTCCAGGTTTATAATTTTTTTGAGGGAGAGAACAACCATTTTTCCAAGAGAAATCGTTTAGAAAAAAGGACTCACCCACAAAAAAGAAAACCTTTTTTAAACTAAAATTAAAAATGGGCAGGAATCGACTCCCCCAAATCACCCTCTCCCCACCTTAAGTGCCCCTAGAGTCCACTAGAGGCGGAGCCGCTAGTTTCAATGTATTTCAATAATAATAAGGAAAAGGGTTATCATTGCTCAACAGACACTTTGTGTGAAGCAACAATTCAACATCCATGATTATATGTTACCTTAGACATCCAATAAATCATTCTACAGTATTTCTTAAACGGCTGACTGTGTCTACCTACAATATTGAAAATATTTCAGCAATCTTATAAAGAGACACCAAAGATCTAGTCTGAACGTTTAAACTTAAGAAAAATCTCCACCACTGGCCAATGTTTTCAGTGTATAGTGCTGACTTTGTTGCTTTTATGTTTAGGTGCAGTGACAAAAAAGGTTAGTTAGGTTAGTTAAACATCCATTATTTTATCCCTCTCTGGTAAAGAAGTCTGTAAGTTCAAATTGGACTATAGGATAATCATATAAGACATTGAATTATGAATCGATAAACAAAATAAACCCTTCTGTAGATTAAAGAATTGATAGAAAATTTTAACCATTGCAAGTTTGTACAAAACCAATAAATTAAAGCAAAAAGTACCCAAAGAATAGAAGATCGTGTTTATAAAACTTTGGGAACACGATAAATGAATATATTTTTCCTCCCCATAAGTTCTCACCATGTAGAGACACATGAAGTACAGCAATGCCCTAGTTATATTGTATTATATTACAAAAGTCTCACCAAACGCATTCAAAAGCATGTCACCAAATTCTTCATCAGGCATTACATTGTATTTCTCCATGTATACTAAAAATAGAGTTTAATGTATAAAACTAACTTTGCGGAAAAGTTTAAAAACAGGATTTGTTTAATCAAAACGTACACCTTTGTAGAAAAAAGCTCCTAGCTGACCCTTAACACGCAAACAACTTAGAATTTATCTACAAATTTGAAATATTTGATAAAAAACAACTACCTATGATAAGTAAACTCATGTCCCTAGATTTAACAGATGAAATAACTTAAAAGAACGACTGAAAATTAAATTAATCTTAAGAGTCTTAAAGTTTTAATATCGATGGAAAAAAAGGGGCGAAGACGAAAGTGCCAGCCTTGAAATTGACCTACACCAAAAACTCTCAGCAAAAAAAAAAAAGTTCAACGCTGTGGTTTAGCGTGACCTGGAGATTTTTGGTGTTATTATGCCATTTAATGGAAGGCCTGCTATGCCAAATCTCAAAGTTGTACCTAACTTTTTTTTGTCCGAATTCATTTGTATTTTAGGTTCATTTCAATACTAGGCGCGTACACAATCCCTGTGTGTGTGTGTGTGTAGCCATAGTTTCTTGGTGTTTGGACCTAAGTAGTCATGGAGTAGGACAAGACACTTTTGTATGCTAGCACCAGGGCCAGCTCAAGTACAAGTACTTGACCCGCTGTCTCAAGGGACCTACTCTTTATTACCTCACTCTCTCGCCGAGTATGGCAGGTGTCCCAAATTAAGTCACCGTAATGAATGACGCTCTCCACAGAGGAGCTTGGGGAAGGGTTGCACTGATAGTATGTACTTGACTATTGAGTATCCAAACTACCTAATTATCACCCTTCTTACACAACCAAGGGGAAGTTGCGTGAGTGAATGAATTGCGACTGAGAAAGTCGAGTTGCCTATAAGCTATAGGGACTTGAACTCGAACTCCGTAACCACTGAGTAACGATGCCCATTCCATTTCCATTTAAACTTACCCATAATTTTAGTACAACAGTCCTGCTGTTTGGGATAATGAAAGAAATCCGCCTGCAACCGATTTTCCGGCACATATTTGCCCTTGGGGAATACATTTAATACTTTCTTGTATGAGTCCAGGTCTTTGTGTACTCCAAATTTTTCCATATTCCTAGAAATAGTTTAGTTATAAGTTATTACCTAGACATTTGAATTTCTTAAATAACTGAAATAATGGTTAATGTTTTATCAACTGCGTGTAAAGCTATATCTTGCAGTTTAGGACAACATTATTTTTTTCCCTCCATCTTTGATTTGGATATGTGTATTCAACCAATTTTACTTCAAAATTTATAGGTATCTTTTTCTGAAAAAAAATCATTTACGATAGTTTGGCAATAGACACCCCTGTAAACAACAAAAAAAGTCTTTACAATAGTTTGGCAAAAGACCCCCCTGTGTATAACAAAAAAAAAGTCATTACGATTGGTCGGCAAAAGACCACCCTGAGCTGTGTAAAACTCAAAAAAAAGTCTGTGTCCCTTTTACCTTAAAGCTCCATAGATAAACTCTACATCTCCCCTTCTTTTATGATCCTTGTATGTAAATATGTCGATGGCATCTGTTGAACATTAAAGGCTTTGATTTTAACATTACTTATTTATTTTCTCAAGTAAAGGTAATGCAAAAGACTAATTCCTGTCTAAAAAGAAGATGTATATATTATCTAGTTAAGTTCTACTTTTCAGTTAACTTACCTAATATGATTGTTTTATAGGTACTTTTTCTAGGAATTTTTTTTCTATACCTAAGCTAACCATCCCCACCCCATCCCTACAACAAAAATCAACAAGTTACATTGTGGGTTTAAATGATTTTACTACTTTTGAAATATTTAACTAGTGTAAATATAGACACAAAATTATTGTTTGAAGAATAACTGTTAATTATCCTAATATTATTAAAGATGATTTTATTCAGGATTAGATTCAATAAAATTAAAAAACAAAGCCTTCCTTCAAAATTTTTCTTATTCTTTTCTTTCTGATCAAACTGAAAATATCTTTGAGTGATCAACGCATATGATTTATCTTCATCCGATCTTTCTTCACTATTAAAACTGTCATCTTCACTCGTATCTTTGGGAGGTTCCTTCTTATTTGAATAACATCTATTCTTATTGTCATATAAAACAACTGTTAATTTTGATGCTTTAAGAAACGTTGGTTTCATCCACTTCTCAGATTGTACAATGTTTAATATTCTAAAAGATCTTTGGGCGATTTTATGCATTTTTAAGTCTGAAATGTAATAATATAACAAAAGACTAGTTTCTGGATGTATGATTCGACTGGATTTAACAATAAACTTTTCCAGCATTTTTTTTTAAATCATGAAGATTTTAGTATTCTGAGAAAAATAATTATCCTGTGACTTATGAATAGGACTGAGATACAATAAATTACAAGATAGAACAAGATGGAGCATTTGCAGCAACTGTGGTTGTTACGCTGGTCAACTTTTCCCCTAACCAATCCGGTTCTTCCTCCTTGACCTTCACGTCTTCAATTTCAACTCCCATATATTTCTGAAAATATCAGATGTATAGGAAGTTATCCCTTTGGTATAAAAATTTTATTGGTTGAAAAGTTTGGACACTTCTTGTTTGTACCATCCAAACAAAACAATATTTAGATAATTAAAGTTATACTTGTAAACCCAGCGAAATGATAAAAAATGAGTTTATAAAAGTTTGGGGACCAATAATTTACATTCCAGGTTTCCTACCCTTCTTGGAAAGTATACATGTTTTAAGTTTATAACTTTGGAGATGTAAGACATTTAAAAACCAGCATAATATTGCTTTTTTACTAAACAACTTACCCAAATGTTCGAATTTTTTTGTCTTTTAATAAACCAATCTGGCAGGGGAACATTCCAATCTTCGGGTGGTGTTTTCCTCTTCTCCCATACATTGTTTCCATAATGGCCTACGTATAAGATTTTCTTAATTAAGATAAGAAAGAGATGATTTTCATATTACTTGGATAAAGTTTTTTTATATTCTAAAATAGAAAAATGTATGTAAATAAACTGACCTAATAATCTCTTCTTAATTCTTTCTTTTTCAGCGGCAATGACCCTGTTGGCCGCTTCTACGTCCGCATATCTTGTCCAGGCTTTACAATCATCAAAGCTTTTCTCCCAATGTGTACAGTCTTCAGCCTGTGAAAATTAGAAGTAAAAAATAGAATCATTGTGATTAGTTGTTAATTTCTGGCCTTTGAATTGTTAATCTACCTTCAATGCGTTAAATAGCTTAAAACATGCAAAGAATTTAAGCAAATCAAATATTTGAAGGTATGTGTATCAATTCGTATTCCATTAAACTATATTTTTTTGTACAATAATTTGCACAAACCAACAAGATACCAATCTTATGTCTCGAAATAACTCACATTGTAGCGCATACTACTTTTACACAGTACTGGACAATCTTACAGCCCCTAATCTTAAAGTAGATGCACTGAAAAAAAACATTATATATTACCTTTCCATCGACATAAAATTGATAAAATCTTGATTTGAGTTTGCTGCAAGATTTCATCTCTTTCTGATAAGATTCACATTCCCTGAAACATAATATAAAAAAATGGATGACAGAATCAATAAAAGCAAAGCTCAACGTATATACAAACGAAGAAAAACAGAGATAGAGTAACAATTCATTTAATATTATTATTCAGTACTTTTAGAAGATGGAACTAAAATTCCTTAGGTATAAAACTATCCCAAACTTATTTATATACAGGATGTTTAAAATGGACATATACATTTAAAGACTTAACAATTGAGATTAATAATAATAACATTATATAATCAATTCAAATAAATATGTTATTTGCCATAAATTACCTATTATATAAAACTAACCAAAATTGTATCAACAATAATCATTTTTTTCATAGGGACACACTGACTTTCTGGAATTGATTTTAAAGTTACTACGCTTTCTTAAATAACACATAACTGTCAAAAGCATAACTGCATGGCTTCTTTAAATCAATTGGTATATTATATTTAAAAGTTACAACTATCCATTACGGATGAATGGACCGACAGACCCTAAAAGTTTTTAATGTACAAGATTTTTTCAAAAACTGGTTTAATATACCTACAATTGTATATGTGTATAAAAAATTACCGTAACATCCAAGAATCTGGAATGGTTTGTAAAATTTCTGCATGATCCGTATTCACAGAGTCAGGTACCCCTGATTCTTCTCCCTTGTTTGTTGACATTTTTAAATTTACTTAACTCTAAAATCAATGCATAACCCATATTTACAATCTTAAAAGAACGATAAATCACTATAATTAAACTGTAACTTGTAAAAAATATATTTTCAAATAATAACCATAAAACGGCACCTGTCCCATTTCGCATTTGCGTCAGATAACCATTTAAAAACAAAAACAGGCGGTTATGCGCAAATGTTCAAAATTGCCGCGTATAATTTTTAAACATTATTTGCCGCATTCAAAATTAGTTTGTAGATGTCGTCGTTGTTACAACAAATATTTTGGAGTAAGGATATAATGACTAAATTAAAGTAAAGTTTTAGTTTGTTGAAATACAGTTATAAGAATTTAAACAATATATGAAAGGTTGAAACTTATGATAATATTTGAAAATTAGGGTTTTGATTACTTTTTTTTATTCAGATGGAAGTAATTTTGAAAATTAGCTAATAACCGCTATCAGGGATATAAATTGCTTTATAGAGAAAAACCTGACTACTTCGTATAAAAACTGACATAAACCTCAATTTCATGTAATTAATCAAATAAAATTCAACTAACCTCTCCCCTTTCAATTTTAGTTTTAAGAAGAAAAAGTCAAAAACAAATAAAAGCAAACCTTTTTTTATTCGGGGAGTGGGGGGAGGGTATTTTTTCTAGGGCGAATTATCTTGGGAGGGTAGTCGTACCCTCCCTTAAAATTGTTATAAACCTTTCTAGTTCCCATGATAAGCTTCGCTGTAAAGGAGAACCAAATCGGTCCGTTCCCAGCCAGAAAGTAGCATCACTATCGCGCTACTATAGCGCACGATATCGTGTAGCAATCGAGCACGAGTTCTTACGATATCGCTAAATAGTCGTCCAATGCACATTGACGATATGTTACGATAAGTGGTCGAAAAGGTACTTAGAGCTGCGCGATACACCTACGAACTCGTAAGTGATATCGTAAGTATCGTACGCGATATCGCATCAGTTTCGTAGCAGTTTCGTTATGGCATTGACGCATTTTTTACGACATTTAGCGATATCGCATCAATGTCGCGAGTATTTATGGGGGTCAATTAAACGATAAACGCGATTAAATCGCATAACTCGTACACGATACAATAGCTACATTTACGATAAAGTCGCATACGATTGCTTTCCGAATTTGGCGAGTAGCTGGTTAAAAAAATCAGATAATAATTTATTTAATATTTATTCAAAGATTCAAAGAACATATACAAAAAAAGGATACTGTATGACATTTTCTTTC
>LS043319.1:15056-32882 GCA_900241095.1 Acartia tonsa | reverse complement strand
CACAAAATCTGCTCCCAGATTTTTTAACCTCATCTCCTCTTCCAACGAATATTCCTAAATTGACGGAATAAAATGCACAACGTACAATAAAAAAACATAAATTTTTTGGGTTAAATATTTAAAGGGGTTGAAAAAAGCTATTATAAGCTAAAAACTATCAAACAGAGAATGAAGGTTCCTTTTTGGATGTTGTTAGTAATAAATATAAAAAAATCAGATAACAACTTATCATATCTTAAATGATTTTAATGAAAAGTTAGAGGCCAAATAGTTTTTTCATTAACAATGTGCAAGGAGCAAAACAATTTCTAGTGTTATTATAATACATAGGACATTTCCGAAAACATTAAGGAATGTCATTAAAAAAATGCTAAAATGGAATACTAAAAATCACCAAAACTTGCGTATCAAAGTACAAACGGACGCACAACCCATAGTTATAGAATAGCTACGCTACTGATACTAATTTCCTTACCTTCGACCTGATACCCGTGGTGTAAACAGGTTTATGCTCCAGGAGGAGGAGCAGATTAAGTTTATTATCTCCTTCTGCAATCCTCCGCTTCACCTCTCCAACTAGGTGTTCCTGCAGCTTATACCCACCACGGTAAGGTATCACACCAAGCCTAATCAACAAGATTAGTTCACAGAAAAATCCTATGCCTTTTAAATTTTAAAAAGCTAAGTGTTCAAATATAGACGAATAAACACAAGAATAAAACACATAATGCTAACACAACAAAACCAAAGGGCATTAGAAATTAGAATATAAAAATTAGCCAATAAAAGTTTTTATTTAGTTTTAAAACTTGATTTATCTCGAAAGTGTATGCAACTTCCTCAAAAAAAATTTTAAAACCTTCCTGATATCCATGAAAAGCTTCACTGTGAAGAAAAGTAATTTCTGTTACGTGGTTAACGCGATATTTTTCGGTACAGATACACAAACACATCCTGTTACTTTTACGTTAGGAAAAAGTTCTCACCTTAGTATATTAACTGTATTCATGATAAGAAGGAGTGGGGTATTTATTTTTTCTTTTTATCATCTACAAAGTTTCCCATACCAGAAACATTCGGATCTTTCATCATGTCAAGTTTTCTACAAGATTTAAGCTAGATTGTCATGTGTTCAATAATATATCTTACTAAGGGGGGTATAGGCTTTGTCTTAGAAGTGAGAGGATATGTTATCTGGCAAATTAAGTTTACATTTGGGAGGTACTTTCCTTATATTTAAAATTTTGGATTTGGCCTGCAGGTTCAGGTGCTGCAGGCCTCCAGGTGGTCTCTGTACAGATAAAATTTAAAAAAATTGTTTGACGAGTTAGAGGTTAACTTATAAAACAAAATATGCATCTTTTAGAAAGTTTTCAACAGGCGCGATTGCTTATATTTTTTAAAACATGTAAATAAAATTTAGCTTAAATCCTGCCTGTAACCATTTCTCATGACATGTTCAATTCTGATTGTATCTGTTTTGGGGATCAGAGCATTACGACGAAAGGTGGTTTGAACATTTACCTTAATTATAATATGCAATTAATCTACATTTATAAACATGATCTTTCATTTACTGGCTTAAAAAAAACTGGGAACCTTAATCAAATCTGGATTGGTCGTACAAACCTACAAATAACCAAAGTTTTGTTTACCAATAATCCTAATCTACAGAAGGAGTAATTTTGTTTGTCGCAAATAAAATGTACATTAATCTTTCGCCCATTGTCCTATCCTTTAGGTGTCTTCTTTAAACCAATACATCCTGTAATTTCTTTCATCCTAACCTATTACCCATTGTTTCAATCGAAAGTTTACGGCAGGATTAAATAAATTGCCGAAACACAGTCTTAAAATATTTGAAGTTATTGTAACTTTTTGCTGAAGGTTTGAAGCATTCAGAAAATTTAGGTATTTAATATTTTGGTCCTATGTTTCATTTTAAACATTAATTAAACAAAATATTCGCCCTTAAGTCTATACCTATTTGCTTTTTATTATGTGTTATGGCCGTTTAAGTAATTTTTTGAAGTTGATAAACTCATTAATACCTTAAATCCAGGTTTAGATTCAGCAGCTCTCAGACATTGCTTGTACAAGCTCAACACTTGGGACTGCAGCTTACTACGGCGCATTATTTCATTTTCAACTTGATTATTTTTGTAAATGTTATATTCTGAAATATTATTAAATAATAATAGTTTGACTTAATCCTCCTCCGCTGCTTTGGATTTTTTCTTTCTGGTTCTGGAAACAAGTTGTTTGAGGAAAGATTCAGTGTCCTGGTAAACCACTTTATAGTCGCGGGTTATATTAGTGTATTCTCCATCCTGTTACAAAATAGTCAATTGTTTTTTTTTAAGTGAGGCTGCGCTTCTTTAGTGATTTAATGATTAATTGGTTAGCTATAAATGATACCTTGTTTGGTCTTAAGTTGTAATGTAGAACACTTTTGTATGACATTTTAGAAACAAAGTTACTCTTTAACTTCCTTTGTCCTTCCGTCTAATGGGAAACATGATTTTCCCGGATCTATCTATATAAGATAAAACGCTGAAACTTTGGTGAAGAATTAGTTTTATGAACTTTGTGCATTCAGTCCATACAATGTTTTGTCCGTCGGTCTATGATATGATAATCTTTTAATTTTTACAGGGTAAATGAGATTTACACGGTAGCCTCTACAGAATATAGCTGATTTGAAATATGTTGAAATATTTATAGTATATTTAAACGGAAAGAGAACCTTTTAGAGAGTAACATTACACACGGAAGGAAAAAGGACAGACAAACACGACAAGTGAATGATAGCTTCGCAACAAGTAAGAACCAAATTGATTATTTTCCTGAATGTAATCTTTAATGGCTGGTGTCAGTGTTGGCCCCGTCACGGTGAAAGGTACCAGTTCTGGATCAATCTGAATGGCCTCCAGGTAGAGTTCCAGGCTTTCGTGCCGAAGCTCATCCAAAGCTTTCTAGACAACCAACATATATATTTCAATCGTTTATTCACATCTTATACTACCTAGTGACTTAAAATGGATATTTTGTCTAAAGTTAACTTATTTCGACTTTTTAATAAATTACATTTGTCTTATTAATTGTAATATTGGCTTAGGCAATTTAAAATGACTAACTATTGATAGGTAAAAAATCATATATCCAAGGAAAAAAAGTATTTTTACACATGTAGTAGCAACTCTAAAACTAGAGTTTGTGTGTGCATCAATCCGTTATTAGCTAAAAATGTCACACTAAAGCAAAATTACCAAAAATATACTTTACATAAACTGTTACAATTTTCACGATTCTTGAAAGCTTGTAGTTGCTGTGCTACTTATGAATATAACTTTCCCGGATTTATTACATTGTAATGATAATTGTGAATGAAATATAAAATTTCCTGTTGCGCCAAAATCTTTGTATCCAGTTCCCATATTTCTCGTCTATTTCTATCCTTAGCAAACTTGGCCCAATCTTTCATAAAATAATGTCTCTCTTCCCTGAAAAAGTGTTACAATAAGATACTAGTAGTTGCAGCCCGAATGATATGAGTTGGTGTTTCAACCTTCCTCATCATTTTATTTTCATTTTTCCTTTGTTAACTACTTTGTGTTGGAAATATACCTCAATGTTTTCAGGAGGGGAAGATTGTATTATCCTTTTTTATACGAATTAAGAAATTCTAAGAAAGTCATAACCTTAGGTTACTCCCTAATTTAAAAATGAATGAAAACGCAATATAATAATAATAATAAAGTAGATTTCATAAGCGAAAAATGGAAACACATTAAACAGAGGAAAAGGAAAAAAGTAACTAGATGATTAGTAAGAATTTAATATTATTATTATTTGTTAATATCTAATATTTGTTAATTAATAAGTTTTATAAGAAAAATGTGTGAGTCACATGTTTATCACCGACAAACTAACAAAGTCAAAAAGCATGTAAAACTTGCAGACTAGGTTTGCTAATATGTTCAATAGAAATAACTTACATTACTTCCTTAGGTGGCTGGTAATTCCTGGACCTTATGGCCGCCTCCGTGTGTAGGACAGCAGGAACTTCCATCTCAATTAAGGGTTTCATCTGACGGTCCTTTTTCTCCATTTTCTTCAGAGCTTTCACCAGACGTCTCCGTCGCCTTTCGTCCTTCATTCGGTCAAGGCCAGGGTCGCCTGTCCGTTTTCTTTTTAGAAAAGCAGAACCGGAAACGGCTAGAAATAACACAAATTAAAATAAATTTTCGTGATAACAATCTTAAAACATCCACTGTATTTCTGCCAGTTGTAGAAACGGCAACGTTCCGCTAGGGCTTAGATAAAATTTGTTGATGCAATTAAAAGTGAACCAATTCTCAATTTTTTGGAGAAAGGGGACTATGCACGAACGAGAGCAAGTGATTCTAAGGACCTTCCAGCCGTGATTCTAAATATTTTTTTTTTGTAAATATATACTAGGGTTATGTTTGATATAGTCATACCAACTAAAAAAATTAAGTTTAACCATGGTTTTCTAATATAAAACTTTGAAATGTTAAGCATTTTTTTATGAAATTTCTTAAAATGTTTTGTTGAGTTCAAAAGGTTCAAATAAAATAACCCGCTTTACTTTTTTTATCGCAGCAGTTTGAACTCAACAAAACATTTGATGATATATAGCCAAAAAATACCAAACATTTAAAAGTTTTTTTTTCTTCATATTAAACCATGGTGAAACTTATTTTTTTAAATTGATATAACATAACCCTAGTATATAAAAAAAGTATCACTGCTGATAGGTGCTTAGAATCACTTGCTCTTGTTCGTGCATACTTCTCTTTACCTTTTCTTTTATTATAAATATCTGAATTAATGTTTTAATATTCAAGATTTTGTATTAAAGTAATCTTTACCTGTTAATTTAAAAGCTTGAGATGTAGAAGTATGAAAACCAATGCTGCCATTTAATAAATTAAATCTACAAACAGGCCTAAAAATAAGCTAAAATTATATCTTTATACATAGAAACAATAATAGAAATATGATAGCGTACCAATAACAAAATACCAATACAAAAGAACAGTAAAATCTTATACAGTTAATATAGTCTAATATCCTTTTCAAGTAGAAATCAAGATTATTAAAAAATGCGCATATTATGTATGAGTGTGTGTGTACGAAGATCGGCCAAGAAGACGTAATCTAATTATGAAGTAGCTACACTACAAACATGATAATTTTACCTGGAAGACCCAACAATATTCATTGTTGACATCGCTCTAACCAAACTATTCATCCTTGTAATTTTATTCTACTTATTTTTATCTCAAACTATTATCATTATTTTCTGGAATGTTTCATAATAATCTTAAGATAATAGAATTAATAAAATGCAATAAGTTTCTGGATTAGTACAATAGTTAATATCTACAATTCAAAATAATTTAATCAAAAGGGAATATATTATCTAAAGAAAATATGTTTTGTCTCCAACATTTCTGCAATTAATTACATATCTATAGTATGGTTTTAAAGAAGTGGTCTATGATAATTGAAATTCCCATGATTTTTTTAGATGGTTTCAGCATGTTTTTCTTACCTATATTGAAAAAAAATCATTAAAGTTTATTTTCTGTTAAAATAAACCAATATTTTTTAAAAATCAGCAATAGTAAAATATAAATATTGTTCAATCAATTACAAGATATAATCTAAATTATTAACTCATGAAAATACTTCCAATTCTAAATAAATACATAAAAAATCACTGGCTGCTATAATAAAATACATTGTTAATCTTAAATATCAATGATATTAGTTTTGAGGAAGACATATGAATTTTGAGAAATCTAAATCAACAAAAGAGTAATACAATAATAACAATTAGGTACAAAAATGTAAAATTAATACACATAAAAAATAATAATTTAAGGAGTTTTGGGAAATTTTTTCTTACAAAAAATAAAATAGGAATACTTATTGGGTCTAAATTCTATAAATTGAACAAAAAGCATAGTTTGAGTAAACTTCTAACTATGTAATCAAGAAATTTTCTTCTTAATTGCAAAAGAAAAGCAGCTAATGACTCAGATGTCAATGCTAATTTTACAACGTTTTCTTCAAATAAAATACAATAGAACTGCTAAGGCATCCCAATTGCATTTATCATAATGAAATTTTTATTTGAAAAGAGCAGTTTTTCCATATTTGGTTTCAATACATTCCCCTCTCCCTAATTATAACTGCCATCCATATAACAAAAATTTAAAGTTTTGCCTGAGAAATTCGAGGATAAAAATATGTTACTTCTTAATCCTCAAAGATCTTGCGTTCATATGATGTTAAACTTGAACCCCAGGTCTGGACCCCATACTTGTCAAGATCTCTGCCAGTTTATCCATATGCTTCACCAGCCCCTCGTTGTCCGGCTTCTGCTGGGACCTGTTGATCAGCTGCAGAGCGTTCATGTAGTCCAACTGAGAGAACACAGCTCCCCTCTCCATTACATTCTCCAGCAGCTCACTCTGTGACAAGTTCATGAGCTCGTAGTATGTCTTGGCCTGGTCAAGGGCCACCTCTCGCCGTCCTGTTATACTTGAAGTCAAGGTTTGCTGCACTGAGAATATATTACGACACATTTTCTTAATTCCATTCTTGTTAATCTTCTTAATACTGGTAGCAGAGCTTATTAATATTGCTGAGATAACATGAGAAACGCCCTCAAAGATGTACTGAATCTTTCTTGGTTGCAGGGATGTATCAAGAGCCTCCTCAATACCGAGTAAATCTCTGTTTAATTGAATAACCTCATTGCAAGGGTCAGTGGAGTCTGGGCCACCAAAATATTGTCCTCCACTAGGACCCCTCCATAGGGGAAGAAGATAAAAGAAACAATGAACCCTGACCTCCAGATGTAAAACTAACAAACAAACATCCCCCAGTTCCACAAATTCCTTTGCCAAGGATATTAAAGTTTGTAGAGTACTTTCTGGTAGATCCTTATTTTCCAGGGTTTTGCTGAAGGCCAGAACTGATCTGGCAAACCAGTCAAGGCTTTCATGAAGCTGTGCCAGGGATCTTAGCTGGTTAGAATCAGATAAAATTTCGTGGGAGGTAATCTCAGAGCTGCCCAGGTTCTGGACCAGAATTTCAGTTTCCTTCCTGTTCTGTTTGTCCACCTGGGTGGCCAGTTCCTCGCCTGCCTGGTCTGGAACACTTCCACTCTCTTTGGTCTCCCAGTTTGGAAGAGATTTCAAAAACCTTAAATTATAGAAAAATTATTAAGATTATTCTAGTTACAAATCTTCTAAATCAACAACATTGCGTTCATTAAGGACAAGAAAATAAAAAATCTGGGAATTATTTTTTTCAATCTGAAAAAAACAGCCAATAGTCTACCCTTTAAGAATATTTATGACCATAAACGATGAGAAAACATTGATAAATTGTTATAAAATATTAAAAAATGAAAGACATACGCCATTTTTTCAAAATAAAAATAAAATTACCTTGAAATATCCTCGTCCTTTGCCCATTGTGCAGAAATGATTCGTTTATCCTCTGCGTCAGGTTGGACCAAACCTCTATACGCTGCACAACATATGTCCTAAATACGTATAATTGAAGGATCTTTTTTCGTGGTAACATGCCTCTAGTTGTCGGAAAGATGTCGAGTTCGTTTCTAAAGTCTAAACCACATCAGGAAATTATTAAAGTAAAAAATGGTCCTATTGCTACTTTGTCTTGGGTGTTGTCAAATATTATGAGCAATAGTAATAGCCAACATTTCTAGGTGGTACAATTTAATAGTTCTATGTCGCTAAAAACATAGATTATTTAAAACTGTGATGCTATTTTATAACGATTTTTATGTTTTTGGGCTCCTATTCTTAATCAAAATTCAGTTAGCTTTTCGAAAAATCTATTTTACCAACCAAAACTAAGAATCCGTTTAACAAAAATCAACAAAAATCCACCAAAATTAGGAAAAAATATCAGCAAAAAAGGATTGAAATTACCATGCATGTTTTTAGTATGTTAAAGATTTTAATATGAGCAATAAAAAGAACAATTTTCCTACCTTATATTGAACTAGAACATTACAGATGATGGTAAGAAAGTGTGTTGAATACAAAGGCAATGTTGTCATCATTTCTCCCAACTCTTCAATACTTTTCCATACTGATACTGTGCTTTGAAGAAGGGGCCGAGATACTCTGAAAAAATTTATCAATCACTTATAGGACCAAAGTTAATAATAGAGAAACTTATTGTTTAAAACTTGGGATCAAGGTCATTTATAACATATACAGTCTTCTAAAAATAACCTTTGTGATGTAATGTCATCTTGCGACAAGATAAAAATAACTCAGAGAATGTTTTGAGGGCAAAAACTTTATTACAAAAAAGTATCCTTTTTTTTATAAATTAAATAATATGTAAAATTGATTATAAAGGTATGATTAAATATATCTATGTTTTAACTAAGCTTACCTGAAGCCGCGCAGTATTTCAGAATCTGACACAGACTTCCAAGCGTCCAAACTTTGGCTGGCAGAATTCAGTGAATTTGAAATATCCACATGAATCTGGCCAAGAAAAACATCTTTGATATAATCCATGAGAAAAGCATACAGAGTACAATGTGACCCAGTGGGACATTTCAATTCTTTCTCAACTTGCTGGATAAATGTGAGTAGTTGGTTGAAGATCAGGGTAATATTGTGCGGATTAGCATCGCATACCAAGATCTTTTCCTCCTTGGATCCGCCGTTTGCATTTGATCCATTGTTGTCAAGAACAAGGTCATTCAAGTTTAAAGCAGTGGAAGAGGAGTCAAAACGGAATAGGGAAGTTCTCTTGGGGCGAGTGAAATTAGTTTTCCGCCTGACAAAGAATGAGTTAATGTCAGCGGCTGGTTCACTCAGCGTGTTGTTGCTCTGCTGGACGCCCAAACTTCCCAGTTGAGTGCTTGACTTGAAGTCAAGATAGTCAGTAAGCAGCACTTGGATAACTGATTGGACTTTGGACCAAACTTCAGGAAGGTCAATACGGGCAAAATCTGCTTTGTGACGTTTGACGGCTTTGTCTGCAACTCTAGCAGCAAGTCTGTATGCGTCAACAACATGATTTAGCTGAGCTACAACAGCTGAGAATAATATACCTAGCAGCCGTTTGTCTCCCTGGGGATATTTTCCACTTTCAATGAGTTGATGAGTGGTTCTTGTTAAAATCTGAAAGAGCTGATTTTGTAATTCACTTGTCAGACTTTCAACAGAATCTGGAAGTTTGTTCAGCATCGTTAAACATTCCATGTCAATGAGAATGGAAAACGCGGGACCAAGTTCAGAATCCGCAACTTCTGGATTCTCCAGCGCATGATTCCAAGTGTCTTCGTCTGCTGGAGCCAGAACAGTCATCTGGTTGTTGCTGTTACCAGTCTCCGCCAACAAAAAGTTGGACTTTATAAAATCTCTGGGTCTCCTGCTGAACACTTTGCTTGCACTACCTGGACCTTTACCTGACCCCTCTCGACCCCCATCTTTAAGTTTCTTGCCGGATCCAAATTGTCTATCGCTGCTGTTTCTACCGCTGCCAGCTCGCTGGAATGCCATTTCCCTGCTTGAACCAACTCTCTGCATTTGTAATACATCCCAAGTTGAGTCTAAATAAAGCTGAGATGTTAAATCTTCCAAAATGCGGTTAAACAACAATGTTGATTTGGTTTCAAGTTCAGATTTGACTTCAGCTAAAGCTTCGACATTTTTTAGTGAAGTGCTTAAGAGATTTCTACTTCGTATCAACAGACTTGTAGCTTGATAAAATTGTTTCTTAGCCATGTGAGAATTTATTTGGTCCCTCATTTGTTGGATTTCTTCAATTTGATTCAATAGTTCAAGAATATGTTTCTGTTCTATTCCGTCCAGCCAAAGTTTTTTCAACTCATCCCTTTTATAGTAAAGCAGCTCTTGGCAAGTTATCAAACATTCTTTAACAGTGGCAAGCTTAGTTTTGGCCTTGTTCAGTCTTGATGAGACAGAGCTGTAGTTTGTCATTACATTTGCAAGGTCAGACTGAGTTTCACATACCATTTGATCAAGCCGGTTGTCTGATTCCTAAAAAAAAGTTAATAGTGATTATAATTGAATACGTACATATGTATAAAAAAAACACAAAGGGACATAAATTTGATAAATTCACTGAGTGAAAAAAGTCTTTGATACTTCCCAGCTATTTATTGAAATATATTTCGGTGGACATTGCACCCTCATCAGTCTTGAGTTTATTTGGATGTTAAATGTGAGCTATTTTAATAATGCTTTATAGCCGGAAGATATCAAGTTAATAATGTTTCATTTGTGATTATTAAAGTTTGCAACTTTCCATGTCAAGAGTACAAACTATATATAGATTGCAAATTCCAACATCTAATTATATCTGATTGATTTTTTTTATCAAAAAAACTCTACTCTGAACATGTGATTAGATTTACAAAAACAAAGGTGTTTCTTTTATCATTTATAATTCTTTTCATTTAAGTTACCTTGAATTGTAGTTCTAATTTTTTCTTCTCTTCCTCCCTTTCCCCCGTATCCGTCTCATGTAAGGTTCGGATTACCGAAATCAAGAGGCCTGACACCTCTCGATCCGACATGGTTCAAGACACAAATAACAATTCTGAAAACCAATTTATTCTATTATACAAAATAAAAGGTTTACTTCGACAGTAATAGTTTTTATGCTTAAGTTTTCGATCTCTTTAAAGCATGCATTTAGGATATAAAGGTTTTTAATCTGTTCTTGAGTACTTATTGGGATTAAATTAATCAGGAAGGGGCAAGTCATTTGACATATATTGATCTATGCTGCATGGTACGTACCATGTATTTTTAAAAAGTTTGTCCGTAAGGCTTTAGGTACTTTAACTAAATGTTAATATCATCGTATCCTTTAAGATCCTTAAAATAAATAAAAGTGTAGGATATCAGAAAAAAAATCACTCTTCCTATCAAATCATCTTCTTGTAAAAGTGTAAAATGAAAATGGCTATTTACCTAAGTAGCAGAAAGTTTATTTAACAGATTACGTATGCCAACTATTTTATTTTCATTTTTTTTATTGTGTTCAATTCATATTTCAACAAAGAATGAAACACTACAACATTTACATTTTAAATTTTTGTTAGTAATTAAATATAAATTCTTTAAGATATGTTTTCTATGTTATGTTTAATTAAAATTAAAAACCATTAAATAAAAAGTTGTTACCTTTATCAATTTAGCCCAAATGCCGCGTATAATTATGAAAGAATGGATGATATTGGGACAAAAAAATGCTTTACATTTTTTTCCTATAAAAAGGGGGCTTGGATTATAAATTATATCGTTTTATAAACATACTCTGTGATTCGTTGGCTTAAATTTTTTGTTTCTTTATTAAATCATCATTGATTGGGTCAAGCTAGTGCAATGTTCAAAGTTTCCAACCACTAGCTTTCAAAATCCATTACTACTGATGGGCTATTTTAGTTATAGTAATTGCAGATACACATTATACATAAATGTATTTACCATTTTATTCCTATAGTTTTTTTTGGATGTACGTTCATTTTCCATAAGAATTTCTTGCTGAAACAAATCTAAAACATACAAATATGAGGAAAATATATGTTAGAGAATTATAGTCTAATCTTGCAAGGAATGCGGTGAATGCCGCGCAGAAAAAAAAAAATTCTTAATCATATGGCCACCCTGTTTCAAATTGTTTATTTACATGTGCAATTTTGTAAAAAGTCATGTTCTTTTTGTCTATTTATTAAATTGTTGCTGTGTATTATATAACAAAATGTTTTTAAATGACGATTTTCGGGTGTATTTTTTATTTTAATACCAAATAGCTATCTCAATTTTAATGAAACAAAAAATGCATGGCAAGATATACCTAACACAATTTGATTTTGGTTGTAATTTAAAGATAATAGGTAATTGTTCTATGTGTAAGTTTAATTGATCTGTCTTATATTAATCTGTAGTCATTCTTTAAACATCTGAGACTAGGATCGAATTAATTTCTAATATATCTAATATAATAACTACTTATTTAAGTTTACTTAACAATATATACATTAAAATGGGAGGGGAGGAAATAATCTAACTACTCGTATAGGATATCAGGTTAACACTTTTAGACTATTAACCATTTTGATTGCACGGCCTTTGTCTGGAAGTCCCAACTGTGCATGGTAATGAGATTAGCCTGTTCATGAACAAAGCACCCCCCCCCCCCTTCCTTACTCGCATAATTAGTGTCACGTCCAGACACAAGTAGCAGTAGGTATCGATATAAATGATCGACCCGGTGTGTTCTAGACTCGGACTCGACAGTGCAGCAGTTACGTATGCGCTATTATTTATGATAATGCCCAAGGATAACTACATAACTTACATCTATTTAATTTCTTACAGAATCTTAAGATGGTCGTTCTTGCAGAAATGCAAAAGGAGGATACAGACATGGATGTCGAAATGTCCTCGGAAGCCAATGTTGAAAATGGGACAAATGAACCTAAGATACCAGCAAAAGGGAAATCCAAGGTATCCCATTATTTATAAATAAAAAATTTACAAATTCTGCATATATAAAGATATTGTTGAGGGGAGGGGGCGCATCGGGATCAAATTTTTAAAAAAAATGGAAAATCACTTAAAAGGGGTAGTTTCACGAAATGCATTTGAACTTGATTTAGTGAACCGCATATTTTTTGCTAGTTAATGGGTTAAACCATATTTATATGGCATATATTTGAAAGAGTTTCAATTTTTTACCACGTAGTTTTTAAAATATCAAGACTTGAAAATCGTATTTTTGTGATATATGCAATTTAAAGAGACGATTTTCAAGTCTTGATATTTTAATAACTACGTGGTACCTAGAAAATTGTAATTCTTTCAAATATATGCCATATAAATGTAGTTTAACCAATTAACCAGGAAAAAATATGCGGTTCACTAAATTAAGTTCAAATGCCTTTCGTGAAACTACCCCTTTTATCTAAATTAATTTTTCATGCTTTTTAATAATAGACCTTAGTAAACATCCAAAGATTTTAGTGTTATCTTTAAAAAGCCTATTTTAGTGGTTCCTAATTCAATTTTATTTAATATTATCTTAAGTAAAAAATATTCAATTATATTCTTGAACTTATGATAAAAACAATCATTTTATTCGAAAACGGTAAATATTTAACAATCAAAAATTTGATTTTTCATTAATCGAAATTATTTTTTTTTATTTCTATAAAACTTACCTTTCTAAACTTAATCCTTAAACCTTTGATGAATGCGTTAATATTTATTTCTCGCATGGTATTATTAACGGCTTTCCGCAGATATAAAATGTACAAATATAGGTTAAAACCAGTTTTTTAACCCCGAGATGCCGAAAGCACGGGCTAAAAAACTGGTTTTAATCTTTTGATTGTACATCTAGACATAGTTATTTCGTATGGATGAAAACCAGTTTTAATACACTGGATAGAATACGAGAAAACCTGTTACTTTTAATAAATTATTTCCAATCCAATTTTAACATGGGTGACAATATCCATAAAAGCGAAGCTCTAAAATCAGACAATAGGACAAACGAACATTAACACTTGCAGAGTTAATATTAACTTAATATAAAAGATACTTCGCTAATATTATCGACCTTGTTTTACTAGGAATCATTATTCTAAATACTAATGAATAGGATAACTATAGCATACAAAAACATTTAGTCAAAGTCAAAAAAAGTAAAAAAAATCAGCATAATTTAAATGGACGTAACGACCGACCCAAATAATAGAAAATCTTCGCTTTTTAAGAATTGCAAAACAATAAACTGTAAAAAGAAGAACACACAAAAGGCTATCTAATCAATCTAATTAAGTCAAACATCAATAAGTTATCAGAATTGCCAATCAAGCATTCCACTTTTATTCCTTATTTATAAAAAGCAAAGTTTTCATTCATTTACTGTATGTCCATCTGTACGTCCGTCAGATTATCAAGGCATGTTATAAACATCCAATCAATTTTTTCCAATGCATAAGGATTCATTTAACAATGATACAATTTTAAAATCTATGTTAATAAACTTATGCCACATAAAATAACTTTTTTCTCTGGCCACAAATATGCAAAAATCAAGGAAAATAAGATTTAAATGAAAATTAATGAAACTTGGGGCTAGCGAAACAGTGAAGAATTGAAATGTACTTGCTAGCATTTTTACAGTCAGAATTATAGATAAATTGTTAATGTGACTTAAAATTTTCTTAATTTATGGTATGTTTATTGTTTAATGAAATTATAATTGAGGATCAAATATTAAAAAAAAAGAACTTCAACTAATAGACAAAAAGAAGAAATATACAGCATAAGAATACCGAAGTATTTTCATGAACCCAACTCTCACTAGTGCGAGAACAATTGCTGATGTGTCTTGGAATTTACTTAATTTATGATGTTTTAATGTATTGATTATATCTATGGATCAAATAATAATTAAACAAAGAACGAAAAAAAGACGAATAGGTAAAAATTAGCCACAAAAGAATACTATAGTATATTTAACGACCCAACTGTCACTAGTGCGAGAAAAAGAGTAAACTAAAATATGCCCTGACACTGGATACTAATTTTTATCTAAATGGAATGTGACTGTTACAAAAAAAAAGAGAGGCAGGAATAAACAATGACCACAAAATAAACTTTTTTCTGATATTCTTTCGAAACCGATTAATATCCGGTATTAAAATCGGTTATCAACCATACGAAAAAACTATGTCTAGCATCGTATTATATCCAGCTTTCTACAAATATAAATGTTTATATCCGCGGAAAGCTGTTTATTATAAGATATGAGAAATAATATTTGCATACATCCATAATTATCATTCATTAGAAAAGATTTTGATGCAATAAAACCAAACAAAATCTTTTTTTTCGTCTTTATAAGTTCTAATTATTAAGTTTTTTAGATTTTTTAAAACTCAAAGACCATAAAAACTTTTATATAACATTCATATGAGACATAAATTTTGTATGATTAAAATTTATATAAAAGATCTAGATGAAACTGTTTAAGATTTTCAAGCAGTATTTTTACTAGGACAACTTAAAGAGTAGCCAAACTCCATATGAGGGGGGACGGATAGCTATGAATATTTTAACTTAATTCTCTTTTATCTTCTTTTTGTCTTTGTTGTAATCTGTAAAAACAAAACCTTGAAACGCACAAAATTTTTGCCTTTTTTGCTGTGAACAGAAATACCTACACATACACCCCCTCTCTTTCATTTCTTTAAGTATATGTGTGAACATAAAATAAGTTGGATAGATAGTAGGCCCATGGAATAGTTTAGATAAACGTTTGGGTAGTTTGCTATGTCTAGTGTTATTTTAAGAAAAACTTAGGTAATTGAAGATCTTATAGTGTAGATATTTTTCTCACAGAAAAGTATATTTAAATCATGGAAAGAAAACGAAGTAGCTAGTCTCGTCGTATTTTCACTGTAGCTTTTCTCCTATTTCTAGCCCCTGCGGGGCAATCATAAACACTTACCTAACCTAAAATAATCTATCAAAAGCTACTGTAAAAATACGACGAAACCTTATACTGTGTTTTCTTTCCATGAACCGTTTATTTTAAGCTATGTCTAATATATAAAAAAAAAACAATTACCCCTATGGGATTTTAATAAAAAAAAATTACTCTAACCTAACCCAAAAAAAACTTCATATATATTTATATACCTTTTCAATTGCTATTCTAAAATAATCTATGTACATATGTAAGTTCAAATAACGTAAAAGCTTTCAAATAAAGTAAAGAAAAGCATAAGAAACATAACTTCGAACCTTAGATTTTAATGATACACAAACATCGACAGTATCTAAAATTGGACAAGGACAACTATGTGAATAAGTAGCGCAAAAGCTAAAACTACTCAGAACAATAACATAAAAAAAAGACTGCTAATATAAATAAAAATGGACAAGATTTAGGTTTTTTGTTGACATAAACCCAAATAAAGTAAGTTAGCCTCTAGACGCAGGGATCTAAATGGATAAGACAATGGCCGATAAATTGATGTACATTCCCAAGGATTATGCACAAAATTACCCTTTCTGTAGATAAAAATTAATGGTTGAAAAGTTTGAACACTCAATATAATAAACCAACCTATGAAAATTCACTAAGTCTCACTTTGGGGACTGGTGTAATAAACAGCACATTGTCCCCTCTCTCTTTGCTTTATAGCCAACTTGAACTATTAGTACCAAACGAACATTTCATAAATATAAAGCAGCTGCGCTACTAATAAAAATTGTATTTGCTAAAAATTAGTTAAGCCTGGTCAAATATGGACAAGGCAGAAGAAAAAAAAACTACTAGTCATGATGTAAGAATATTTTGATCAGAACAAGATAATTTTTATATATTCCTGACAGTTAACAGATATTTTTGCAATTCTATATCTCAGATATAAAATGAAAATTAAGTTTTTAAAATTAATTCTTGATTTAAGGTAATAATTAAAACGAAAAACCACACAGAAGCTTCCTACATCATTTTTTTATTTCAAAGAATCTTTGCTTTACTGAATAGCATATTGATACTTGATAAAAACGAGTGACTTTGAGCTATGCTAAATGTAGGGGTCTATAGGGATAAGACATTGGCCGATAAATTGATATACAATACATCCCTAATAATGATACAATAAATTACCCTGTTTGTAGATTACAACTAATGGAAGAAACGTTTAGACACTTAACTTAATGAACTAACCAATCAAACTCGAAAAAAGTCCCTAAAGTTATGAAGCCAATGAATTAGAAAACGTTATTTTTAAACTTTGGGGACTAGTGTAATAAACAGCCCAATGTCCCTTCTCTCCCTGACTGTAATGATGAACTATAAAATACACCCTAACACATAATTTTAAGTGCTTAACATTTTATAAATTTGCATGAATAGTTATTTCAAAATATTAAATTTTGTCATTGCTGCGCTTTTTAAGGACATAGATATAATTGTTTCTATAATTTTACATAATTTGAAGCGACGTTATATAAAAATCTAATTAATCTAATCTACTTATCTTATTTGCCAATTAAAAAAACAATTAAAACTTGTTCATTTGACAATACAAAAACATAAAAATTTATTGAAAAAAAAGCAAGGTTTTGAGTGTTATTATTTAGAGAGAGAGGACGATGGACTGTTTATTACAGTAGTCCCCAAAGTTTAATAATAACATTTTCTTAATCGTTAACTAAAAACTTTGAAGACTTTTGTGAATTATGATTGCTTGATTCATTAAGTTTAGTGTTCAAACGTTTAAACCACAAATTTTAATCTACAGAAGAGAAACCTGTGTAACATTATCAGGTATGTTTATCAATCCATTAGCCATTGTCTTATCCCTGGTTATTATTTAATTGTACTGTAAATGCCAAATGGTCAAGAGGGTAGAAATACTTAAGAAATGTTAAGCAATACTTTTGTTGTAATTTTAAGGAGGAAAGGGATTAGAAAATGAATAACAAGTTGACTTGTATTGAATAAAAAATGAACAAGGATGACAACAGAACATCCATAAGTAGCGAAGCACAAAAAATCATGGATGGGAATAGGTACAAGTATATTAAAAGTGTATTTATTAAAATCAAGAATAGATTTATTAGAGAAAATAAACACATATAAGTATAATGATGATGGTCAAAGTAAATTACATAAAAGATGCTCATAACAATGGGAAAAAATATTTTGATACTGATATCCCAAAAAAGTTTT
>LS043307.1:1938-19012 GCA_900241095.1 Acartia tonsa | reverse complement strand
TTATTCAGTTTAAATATATAATTCTGTATGATTGAATCCTGCTTGTTTGTTTGGTAGAATACTTAAAGGCTAGGGCCGTTGAATCCGAACTCGTTACCCCGTGGGCCGAGTACGCTCGGCTTACCAGATTAGCATATATTAAGAGAAAAGTGGACCATTAGCATTATAATTCCCTATATCATCTTATTTCCTTTTCTTATTATCTGGTTAAAGTTTCTTCCTATCCTTTTAAATAAAGTAGTAAGGTTTTTTTGATCTCACATACCATTGAACCGATTTGGTTCTCCTTAACATTAAAGCTTTGTACAAATAGATCCATGGAAGGTTGATAATAATTTGGGGGGTAACTTAAACCCTACAAAACAATATTGCTCCCAGAAAAAATTTCAAATACAGTTTTCCTTTACGAATAATAAAATAGAAAATGTTAGAAAGACATCCGGAAAAAAAACAAACTATTGAGCAGAGTTATAAAAATATTTAACTAAAATAAATCACGAAACCTTTTAATTTATAATGTGAAATTTAGGAATCGATCTAACATCTTAACGAATAAGCCAATCTTAATGAAACTTTGTGGGTATAGTTAAAATGTGAACTTATTTAAGCCCTGAATTTATTTCAGCTATAGTTCTTGAATTGGAAAACTTAAAAAACTTGGAATCGATCTAGCACCCCAAGTAAATCCTTGAAAATCCTTGAAAATTTTAGTCGTCTGTCTTGAAAATGAGCCAAAAACTTCGTTACTAATAAAAATCATACACTTCAATACCAATTATACATCGGACAAGGAATTAACCTTATCATTGTTCATTTTACTATCCATGGAAAGCTGCCTATAATACGATGCGATGAAAACAAATACATCATAATAATTATATTTTGTAATTTTCGTCTGACTGCAGTTATGGTTATTCATTGTCTTAACTGTGGTTATGATATTATTTATTTTTATGTTTTTGTCTTTTTTATTTACTTTAATTTTATGCTCCAATACTAAAGTCAATTAATCAAAAGTCAAAATGTTTTAAAGCTATACGAAAATAGATCCCATTTTCTTTTATGATTTTATTGCTTAATTTCTATAAGAAAAAAGTTATATCCTTTTATAAATGATTATTTTCTTTTCTTGATACCACAGAGCTACGGTGCCCACCTAAACAAATATCTAAATATCTCTTGCTCAAAAGGCAAACGGACCTAGAACAGACAAACAGATATTAAAATTTTCTATTTTTTTCCCTAAATACTTGTCTATATCTGTCAATAATAAAACATTAAAAAGTTGTAATCTTTTATGCGTCTAAAAATCTATATTTCACATAAAAAGAAAAGACAGGAGTGGGAAAGAAAAACTTTGGATCTTATTCGTTTTGTGAAGACATATCTAGTTTGAGGAAAAAATAATATAATCCTCTCTATTTTCTATAGTAGGTTAAATAAGTTTGAAGCTCTTTATATTATAAAAAATGATGTCATGATGATAGGCCTATCAATAGACTAGATAATACAGGCCAGTATACATTTTAAATTACCAATGGTAGACCAGTATGACGTAAAACGCTTTTATAAGTTTGTGTTTTATTGGGAAGTTGAGCTACTCTATAACCACAAATGTAAGTTTAACAGTACATCTTTCCTCTGTCCATAATGCGTTGCGATTTCTTTTCCAATTTAAGATATTTTTTTCTCGGCTGCTATATGAGATAGGCGTCTGATATTAATTCTAATCATTTCCATGAAGAATAAGTACTTGTTCTAGGTCCATCTGTTTGCAGAGATAGAGGGGACAATGAGCTGCTTATTACACTAGTCCCTAAATTTTTCTGTCTGTTTGCAGAGAGAAAGGGGACAATGAGCTGCTTATTACACTAGTCCCTAAAGTTTTAAAATAACGTTTTCTTATTTGTTGGTCTAACAACTTTGATGTCTTTAGTGAATTTTGATGGGTTGGTTAATTAAGTTGAGTGCAATTATTTCAACCACTGATTTAAGTCTACAGATAGTTTAATTTAGTTTGTCATCATTGGGGATGTATAATTTATCGGCTTTTGTCTCATCCCCTTAGATTTCTGATCTGTTTGGGTGTTCTTGATACTTCAATTATTTATGAAAATCCAGTGTCTTGCTACTTGTAATGTTATTATCCTTGTAAATTTGTTAATCGTTTCAAATTTCTAGAATAATCTTAAATCATGGAACATTAAAAGGAACTTGATCTCAAAAAAAGTTTTGTTTCTAAGTTATAAAAGTTTATTTGATGAAGCAAAATTTATTTGTAATTTTGTGATTAATATTTGGAGAAAACTTTTTTACATTCTTAATGAGTGTTTTAGTACCTATAAAAAATACGTCACATAATACAAATAACCAATGAAAAGCCAATAAACATTTCAATTGACCAATTGTAGGCCAGTTTAAAGTCATTTTTAAAGGCACTATAAACAGCTTTAAAAATTACGCGGACTATCACTAATAACAGCCTAGATATTCTAAATAATCAAAACTTGCTAAAGTATGTAAAATAATTTTTGTTGTAATGCAGAATAAACCAGTCCAATCAGATTCAAATAAAAAACTTTTAACTAACTTTATGCGAATCGATACCTCTGGTCACATTAGACAGAGTAACATTATCAATAGCCAAAACTCCTATAACATTAGACCAAATCACACTATTCCTAGATTTTAGTTTAGTTTGTTCGTTAGTACATCCATATAATATAGCTCTGATACCTATTTAAACACACTAGAATTGTCCTATAGTTTTCAAACTTACATAGCAGTTACTTCAATTTGTAAGGGGTAGTAATTCAATAACAATTATCTGTTTGAACATAATGTTTTTTTGGCTTTTTAGATGTGATTATTCTTTTTCTCTTGATTTTGGAATATTGATTTTTTTTTAACATTAAGAAAAGTTACAAGTAAAACATCTATATCATCCTAAAATGTATGTTTGTCCTTAAACTGCTGTAATTTATTAATTTTTACATCTTCATTTGAAAAATGAATAATTAAACGTACACTTGGCTTTTAATTCAATTATAAAAAAAAACCGATTCTTTAGAGTAGAGTAGATTTGCTAGTTCATTGTCCGTTAGTTAAAAAAAGGAAACGTCCAAGGATATAACTTTAAACATAGATAGGGTTAATTTATCAGCAATTTTAATCAAATCAAATGTTTTTTTTTGTATTTCAAACTTTTTAGCATTGTCCCTTTTTATTACACCTAACCTAATTCCTAATTTTTTTTTTGTTGGTTTATACATATCTCCCTAACCATTGAACCGATTTAGTTCTCTTTCTAGCTTTTGGGTCCAAGAACGATTTTGAATTATTATTAAGCCTCATTTGAATAACAAGAACGTAGGGGCAAAAGGCGCAGTCATTCTTGTTTATAAAAACTACCGAATGTCTGTCCCTTTTAGTGCTTATAAAAGGCTGAAACTATAAAACTAAAACTATCCTATAATATATGTAAAAGAAAGAAACAAGCAATTATAAGAATAAAACATCAAAGCTAAACTTGAAATTATCATTAAATCACAAGTATTTTTTATACTGCTCCTAAATGTGTCTTTTAGTTATTAAAATTAATGTTCAATTTCTGACACCCTACAAGTATTACTGTTCGTTTGACCTACCTTCTGAATTGAGAACTTCGCTTATTTGGGTGTAATCATTCTAGTTTTTTATTTTAACTATCTACTCAAGTATAAAACTATGATTCGATTATTTACTTTCAAACTTTTATTCTACATCGATATTGATAATATAATCATATTTTTTTCTGTTTTAGGAAAAAATACTGGATTTAGTGTAAATAGTTTAGATCGACTTTATACATCTTTAAGAAAAAGTTTCACGACTGACAAATTAACAACATAATGATAGATCCTTATACAAAAGTAATAGGATGTTTGTCTTTCATGGCTAAAATCTCGCTATGGCAAGAGATGCAAATATGTCAATCTTCACTTAAAATTGCAATTGTTTATCTTCAAAAGCAACCGAAAAAGTAGCATTTCCAACATAGCGTTACGGACTTAATGATATACTGCGCTACTTATGTATATAATTGCACTTGTTCATATATAATAATATTCAAGATATTGTTGCAATTAATAAGATTTATGCATTAATTTACATAAACAAACATACGAATACTTATTCATAAGAGTATTTATTAAACAAATAAATTCACATTTATACAGTTGATATTGCTAAAAAAAATTGAAAAACAAGAATGACAATATAGATAGATTGATAGATATATAGATAGATAGATAGATAGATAGATAGATATCCTATTAAGTTAATGTGAATTCTAACTGCGTGCGAGATTATTGATTTTCAGTCTTTATATCTTTTTAGTTCCTATTGAAAATAAAGATTTATTATCTTTCTCATTTTTTTAGTGCAAAACTACTCTATGATTCATGTTGCTTGTCCGTCCGTCTATTTTATCGGCCTGTTTTTAATTAAAATATAGAAGCTCCCATAAGTTTTTTTTTAAGAATTACTGCGCCCCTACAATCTAGAGGTTTTGTATTCCAAGAGGAAGGCAGGGCATAGAAAAATAGCTTAACACCACAAGAAGGCTTATTTTTTTAAATAGGCCAAAATCAACCTGGAATCTACATGTATATGAAACCTACCTAAAATAATAATTGGTATTTTCTGCTTCTGCCACGGCCATCCCATGTTATGAAAGAATCAAACTATGCATAAAATTATGTAAATATGTGTAATAATATTATTTTCTTTTGTATGCCTTGTTGAAATACATATATCTATCTATTGGAATATAATTTTAGGAATAGGATTTTTTAGAACCCTACTTTTAAATTTTTAGATATATATTAAATTATATTAAGAAAATAGTTCTTTATTTCTGATACTACTTAATTGAAAATAGTATCTTTTTGGAAGGGCATGTTCTTGTTTTTAATAAAGGATAAGGGATTAAAATCCTGGGGAGAATTCCAGCCTTCAATCCAAATGCCCTTTGGCCAATTTTACATCTATCAATACTGATAAATGTATTATTCTCAGGGATCTAAAGGGATAAGACAAAGATGGATAAATTATTGTACACCCCCATTGATAATAAATGTACCCCTTCTGTAGATTACAATTAGTGGTTGAAACGTTTTGACACTTAACTAACAAACCAAACAATCAAAGATCTTTAAAAAGGTCCCCAAAGGTCAAGCCAAGAAAAAAATTATTATAAAACTTTGGGGACTAGTGTAATAAACAGAACAATGTTCCCTTCCTCCTGATTATTCTGGTTAATGGATAGGTCTATGAAAGATTAATTTGTCTTTCCCAAATTTTAAAGTGCAAAATTACTTTTAAATTTTAGGAGTTTACTAATATTGTGACTATAAAAAATCGTCCGAAAACAACGTTGACAGCTTTCATAACAAGCGAAGCCCAACATAATTATTAAGAATTGACAAACGGACAAAAGCAGATTGGCATGGAAAAGAAAGGAAGAAAACAAAATATTTGTCTTTTGAAGTATAACCCAGCGACCAGCGGAGTAAGATCCGAGAAAATTAACTTTGCATGTTAAAATGTTTCAGATATGCATACAGACAGGCAATTCGAATGATAGGGTAGCTTTACTATAAAAATATAATTATTCACTTAATGTAAAAAATACTTATTATCCATGCATCTTTGGCTATCAAACCCAAGGGTAGATTTAATAAGTAGAATTGGTCATATGGCTATTTATACTTTTTTATATTCCACTTTTAAAAAGGGATAATTTTTGCATATTTGAGCTTGGAAACAGTAAGGGGTAGTTTTGTGTTTTAATCAAAGAAGATAGTGTTATTTTAACATTGGGGATGTGTACAACAGTCTATCGGCCATTGTCTTATCCCTTTGGACCCCTGCACATAAAGATACATATCTTATAATTTTAAAATAGATTCATAGTGCCAGCGATTTAAATTCATGATGATTGAACTACCACTAATTAAAAGTTTATTGACCTATCTGCAAAGTAAAGGCAGGGTTTTTATAAAAATTTATTTTATGTTTACAGTAAAAATGTCTATTTCATTCGATGTTATACTCCAGTGAATAAAAATCTTTAGAACTAACCAAAAATGCGCAACTGTAATGTTTTGTTTATCTTTAAAAGCCACTAATTTTTTTTGTAGGATGTCTGATTTTTTAAGCGGATTTAAAACGTGTAAATTTTTGGCTTTTGGCAACATTTTAAAAATAATTTTTCCATGTATATTAATTAGATTCCCCTGACCAATGTGCTTTTATTCTATACAATATTAAGTATGAGAGCTTTCTCAACTGCTTTTTAAGAAACAGTTGTAGAGATGCTTCCTAATTTGTAACATTTCTAAAACTTTATGATTTTGCAACTTATGGATTGTTATAATTCATGTTACTTTTTATAAACACTGAAAATATATATTGGTAGTGAGTAATGTAAAAGTAAAGATTTCAATATAGATTTACAAACCTTTTTGCCACATACTTTATTGTCCATACTAGCGGTCTTGCCCCTAGCTTCAAGGGGAGGGCGTTTGAGGTCACAGAAATAGCCTAAAACCACCCATTTTTATTCAAAGTTTTAAAAAGAAAAAGTAAAACAAAGCGGGTTGTTGAGGGCATAAATATAGTTAAAAACCATCTCTGGACCCTTAAGAAGCTTCACTGTAAAGAGAACCATATCAGTTCAGCCTTAAGTGCGTTTTTTTTAGAACAAAAAGCTTATAATAGGATAATTTGGGAACAGTCTCTTTCGTGGCAACGCACCTTAAGGGGCGATTCGTCGTATTTTTAAAATGGCTTTTTATAAGTTATTTTAGGTTAGGTTATATTGGGTTAGGTGATTGCCCCACAGGGTTAGAGCCCCTGCAGGGGCTAGACATAGGAGAAAAGCTACTGTAAAAAATACGAAGATTCGCCCCATAAGGTGCGATGTTACGAAAGGGACTAAACCACTTTCAAGTTTATATAATAGAATAAAAACTCGGGGAAAACCAATTCTTGTCCATTGTCACATCCCTACATCCCTGGCTACCACTGAATAAATATATAAAAATTCATCACAATAAAATGTTAAAATATGCTGGAGGCAAACATTTTTGTGAATCTGTAACTTTCAGTGATAAAGAGATAGGACAATTCGGATAAAATGGTGTTGCCTCGAAAGGGACTATTCCCGACAATTCTATTGTAAGTTTTTTTTCCTGTCTGTTCTCTATGATCTCGCTGACTACTTTTTTAGGGAATCAATGTTCAGGACCTGGGATGGTTTTAGGCTGTTTCACTTTAAAAACATATGTTAGGGATGGTTTTAAGCCCTTAAATAGCGAGTGGCGTGCGAAACCGCTAGTTAACGATATATTAATGTAGTATGATAATCAACATTACCCTCTTTGAATAGTTGAGTTATTGGTTTTAATGGCTGAGAAATTTTTTTTGTTAATTTATTTTTCTTTTTTCTATAAATTTGATTCTTTTACTGTTGTCTTTTTTTTATAAGGAGAGGCACTAAAAATCAAATTTTCAAAGTAGAGATTTTAAAGAATGAATGTAGAATATACGTGTTTATTTTGACAGGGGGAAAATTATCGTCAATTTAGGATGCTATTTGCCCTGTCATAAATTGGTCAGTTCGTTAATCCAGTCAGTTTTTAACATTTAAAGTTGCATGTTATTAATATCTCTTTCAAATTTGCCTTGTTTCTTAAAAGCTTTATATATGAGTTTTAGGCTAAGATAAAATATTTTTTTTTGTAGCACACCGAAAATTTAGTTTTGGCCTAAATACTGTTGTTAAAATCTCATTTAAGCCTTTTTATGTGTGCGGTTTTTAAAAGAAGCGCAGCTGCTCTATGACATGATATGGGTCACTAAAAGATCGTCGTACCCGTACACACGAGATACTTTCGCTGTAAAATTCAATAATGTCTGAATTAATACTATATTAGTTATCAATCACATCGTGTTATATACAGCTTTTCGTGGAATATAAAAAATAAGAGATCAAACCAGTTTTATAGTGGCTTAAGTCTTTTGTCAACAAACCTGTTGTCGATTTAATGATTTTTGTCGGTAATACAGTGTTATACATGATTTTTCAGTATGTCTATAAACCGGTTCTAATCCAGCGGATATTAATTGGTTTCAAAGCCTTACTTGAAAACCCATTACTGTTCTCTTATAATTTGATGTAGCTGCGTTTCTTATGGACATAATTTACTATTTGAACATTTAGATTCAAAATGAGACAACCGAAAGCTAAATTTTAACAGGGAAAAGTAGAGCGAAAAATTGTGAAAAAAAGGCATATTGACAGAAAAAAAGATTTTTGTTTAAATAAGGACGATTATGTTCAAAACAAGCTAAATTGAGTTGAAAGGGCACAGTAAACTATTATACATAACTTAAAATATATGAAATTTTTGCCTATCCAACAACACTTAGAACCCTAATCAATATTTATAATATAAATGAAATAAAATAATTGCAAAATACCCAGATTATAGATGTAATTTTTAAGTTAAAAGGCAGAAATATTCCTACCAATTTATTGATTTAAATATTGTCTTGTTAGCAATTAAATGTATTTGGGTAGGACGATAGGTCTGTAAATCTTAGAAAATGGTCGACAGATTAACGTTACACCTCTTTCTTTATGCTTGTTCAGCAAGTATTAATCTTTGTATCTTGAACAACAATTTCAAGAAACCTAAGATTTAGAAAGTTAATTGCAGATTTGATTGATTTACTTATTCCCAAATTGCTGAACGGCCATTGCAAAATTGTAACGTTAAAGTGTGCCAATCTTATTTTTCTCAGCTAGGATACAGGGATACGACAATGGATGATAGATCAACACCCCCTAAACATTTTTTGTGTATTAATTTTGCCTTTTTAGTGCGTCCTTTCAATACTACAATATTTTCTAGTATGGCTTCGATCTCGATTTATATCCACTGGATTAGACCATCTAGGCCTTACTGAAAATCATGTATAGCATCGTAATACAGACAAAATTAAAATAAAATACATAAATTAATATCAGTATTATTAACCCCGATATAATATTTTTATTCTAATTCCCGTGGAAAGCTGTCTATAATACGATGCGATAAGTAACTATTCTTAATTTAACAAATATTTTTAAAATTATTAAGTATCTGTTAAACAAATTAGACCTAAAAAAAACAAGCCTAGATCGATTAAAGATCTTAGCAAATATTGTTTCCTTGAAAAAAAAATAAACTTTTAAAATTTTTGTGGTTTTGAAATGATTAAGTTGTTGTACTATTGAAATTTCTTTCTATCTATTTCTATATCTTTTTATCTATCTCTTTCTATTTATCTATTTAACTACTTTCTTATTTATATATTCATTTATTTTTCATTTCTATTATTGATTCATCTATCTATCAATAAACTGTATTGCAGTCTCCGAGAAAACTGTAGAATTTCGTGGTTTAGAAATAATCAAGTTATTTTTGCCAAAGCGTTCAATTGTAAATTTTCAAATGGAGAATATTCTAAATATTTTGAATTGTAAAATATGAAATAAAATACTATAGAATTTCAAAATCACTGAAAATAATCCTCAATGATGACAAAACAAAATTACCTTTTCTGTAGATTAAAATTAGTGGTTGAAACATTTGAACACTCAACTTAATTAATCAACAATCGAAATTCACAAAAGTCCTAAAGGTTTTTAAGCCAACGAATAAAAAACGTTAATATGAAACTTTGGGGACTAGCGTAATAAACAGCCCATTGTTCCCTCTCTCTCTGGCTCTCTAGTCATTTATGTGGCTTTGGGACTTTTTTTTTATTTAAAATCTACAAGAATCCAACCCCTGTAGTAGTTATTGATTTTCACAAACCATTGATCTTGACCTTTTTCATTGGGATACAGGGATATGTAACTTGCATAGAAATATAGAAAATTATATCATAACGAATAAACATTTATATATGAATTTAAGGCCAAACGCAGTAGTGTCTAAAATATAAAGTTAACTATGAATTTTTATACAGGTTAGGTTAGGTTAAGTTATTAATATACCAATAAATAAGCCACCCGCAGGAATCACCATGCAAATTTTGAATTCGATAAGACAATACTAACATGCATAAATTAACGAAAAGAGCTATCCGTTCCAGGCGTACGGGTGAACCGACTCTAATTATAGAAAAGCTTCGCTTTTAAAAAGGATCTTAACAAATTTATCAACCTCCACTTTTATATTCACCCCATATAAATATGTTACAAAGACAGAATTTTACACGTTAGAATTTTGCAGAAGATTGATTAAACGACCATTTTCATATTCCTGCATTCAGTCAATTTACTTTTTCTTCAACCTTCACTTTTGGCAAACTAAAATAGAATTAAATTTTTTATTGTTTTAAAATTAGAAGCCTTAACAGTTATTTTTTACAAATAAGCAGCTAATGCTTTTTATTAAATTAAAAGTCAATCTTTTTTGTAATATGGGTCGGTACGTCCTTCCGTTCGTAGGGCTTATATAGTCCTATTCAAACTGCTTTCAAGTTTAAACGTTGTTTTCTCTGCTATTATAAAAACAAATATGTCTGATTTTTTTTTTGAAGAATTCAATGTCCACATCTACCGACTGAATTTCAAGAAGCTTTGTTCGCTCTAGTTCTTGCCATTTTCCATTTATATAAGTTTAGTTGATTTATGAATGTTGTAATCCTTGTTTAGACTATACTTAGTCAATTCCAACTCAACAATATAACCTTTTAGCAAAAGGATAATTAGTCAAAAACCTTGTCACATTAAAGAATCAAAAATAAATAATTGCTTTCATAAATTAGGTATATAAACAAGGACAATCATGTTTATAAGTTGCACAGCAATTAGATAACAACAATTCTTCAAAGAAAAGAACAGTTTTAAAAGGTATTGTCACAAAAGTAGTCATTTGGCCCATTTAAAGTGTTGGGCTATTTTTATATCTAGATTTTTAAGTCTTTTAAAAAAAAGAATTTTGTTATAGCATTATTGGTTAAAAATGAGACACTTTTAAATCTAACAGTGGTAATAAAATCGGTTAATATTCAAAGCAGTTTTCATACTCCGATTCTCCGACGCAATTTCCTCTGGTTGTAGAGTAACTTCGCTATGGTTGCCTAACCTCGCTGCCGCTGCTAGGTCAGGTTTATGACAAATGGGAAATTGGTGGGTATACCAATGTGCATTTCCAGTGTTCTTACTTTTCAACCAATATTTTCTTTAGCAACGCAGCTATTTTTAAATTAGGTATTCAAGTTGAATGAAACATTCTTAATAAATATAATTAAAGGTTTGCATTGTGATTTAATTGTTTTCGATTTTTAGAATTATTATTCGACCTAAAAATTCAGGTTATTATTGCTACGATTTTAATGACATGGTTGTCACTTCTGATATTTTACTGTGTAGCAATTTACTGTTCTGACTTTTTATGAACATAATTGTCCTTAAAAACATAATTTTTTTGCAACTTTTTTGTCCACACTGTATTGCGACCAAGCGACAGGAAAACGGAAATTTGGCTCAACATTTCATTACCATACCCAAGGCTCAGCAGCCGCGCGTCAGCCGCGACAAACCCTCAAATTAAAACGCGATTGGATGCTTTGAAAATTTTGTTGAAAAAAGTATTACCATATTTTGATCAGGGTTAGACTTCCAGCGAATTTTCAATATTTTATGAGGTTGCCGAGCCCTGGCTTTACCCTTCTAAACCAGGGATATGCGGATGGGACAATGGGAAACTGGAATTCCAGTTAGTCACTTCTTTCCAACAATAATTGAGCTGGGCCAACGTTTACACTGAAAACCTATATAATTGATACTTTAGCCTCTAATGGTCTTCTGTGCAATATTTTTTTGTAAAGCTGATCTAACGTTCTGAAAATTGTGAAACGTTTACTTTATGCATCTCTAAAATACAATAATAAAAAAGAACTGTATGCTATATTTACGCAATTTTGTTTAGACAAATAAATGTTCTGACACTCTAAAAGATTTATTGTTCGTTTGTCCTTCCTTCGATTCATCATGGAAGTTGTCATTCTTGTTTTGTTTATGATATAGTATAACCCTTACAATATGTTGTCATCTTGAGTGATGCAAAAATCCTCTAACTAATATTTTTAGTCTTCTCTCAATTGCGCAAAAAAATACTTTTTATGCTAAAATGTAAAATTAGAAAATAAGCAATGAATAGAAAATAAAATTATATAATTCGATATTATTCTACAATTCAAAACTAATTTATAATTTTTAATATTGCACCTTTAGAAAATAATGTCATAAAAAATTTTGTTACAATGATAGGACACTTGACAAGATTTTCGAAATAATTATTCAAGGTGAAATGTAGTTAGCGTTGTGTTATTGCTTCCTCTCAAACGCAATTGGTGATTGTGTAAAATGATTTTAGTGATGTTTTCATCATAGTGTTTAGTCGAACACAGAAACCCTTCCCTTTCATTTTGAAAAAAAAATTGAAAATAAGAAGGGGAAGGGGATTTTTTCGTTTATTTGTTTTGTTACATTTGAATATATTGGGTTAGGGTACCATAGATAATTGGTTCTGCAGGGTTAGGCATAGTTGTAAAACTATCTCCCCGCCACCCCCTTTATTATATTTTTTATAAGGGGGGCGGGGGTAGGCACTCTGAGGGAGAGGACCGAAAGTAGTAATGGCAAATGTAAGGGGCTGCTGTAGTAAATATTTTCGACCTAATTGCTTTGGCAATATAAAAATACATGACTCTGTGGGGAATTGATATCCTCCCATAGTTAACTAAGTTTTTAACATATCCGTTCTACCAGGGACAAATGATTATGACAAGGATTTTTTTTTTTTGGGGGGGGGGGTGTGTTGACTTTAATTTGGGCATTTAATCCATTTATTAGTCTATAGACAAGACAACCAACCCTTTGATCGTACGACATTTGAATGTTAATTTGTTTGATCTGTTTATTGGCCAAAGCATTCTATGAATAGTATTCTCTTGCACTTTACATAGATAGTTTTTTTTTATGTTTTTGACGTCCTAAGTTATTGTTTTTATAGGACCTTTAAAAAATAATAAACTTAATTAGTACCTAACATATGGAAAATTCGGGAATTAATCCTATAATAATCGATTTATTTTCATGTACCCTGATAAAGTGATGCTCGAAGCTAGCTAAAATAACGATACTCCCTATCCAGTCCACCCTCTGTACCCCATCCCCTTCCCTTCTACAAAAGGAACGAACTGATTAGTAAATGAGGCCCATGTTAACAATCTAAATTGACGACAAATTTTCCCCTGTTAATATATTCAAGTATATCATATATCAATTCCTATGGAAATTTTTTTAAAATCATTCTACATAGATATAGTTTTTCTTCTTTGGCTCAGAGGCTATATGAATTCTTTGCAAATGAATCTGATTCTGAGCTATTATTGCTGTCCTACTTGTAGACATAATTGTCCTTGTTATTGAAGGTTGTATAGCGAGGTTGGGAGGCTAAGGTCCATCCTACCAGATTTTGAAACTCTTAACATTAGACGCCAGAGGTAAATACATGGGGAATTTTAAAAAATCATAAAGGTTTAGTGATTTTTGAGAGAGAAAATATTAAAAATTAGGTGCTTTTGAGATGGACAACTTGTCATAAAAAGACCCAAAATTGGACCTCAATGTTGCATTTTTGGCTAAAGAGTGTCCCATAATAATACACAACTCATGAAGCAAATAAAATTAATGATATTCCTATATTTTTTTGATAATATATGGATTTATATTTTATGATAATGAAATACAGATGTTTTTTTTTACATAGCGCAGATACTCTATGATTAAGTTCCGTCCGTTCGTCTACTAATAATCTTTATGATCTTTGTGTTTATCTTTGTCTGTGTGTCTGTCTGTACCAAAGTATCTCGCTAACCGCCGAACCGATATGGTTCTCCTTTACAGGGTAGCTTCTCATAGGTCCAGGAAAGGTTTAAAGCCTTTTTGGGGAGGGGGGTATATGCATCCCCCCATAAAAAAAAATATTTTTTTCCTTTTAAATCTTAAGATGAAAATGGGAGAGTTTTGACTTCTCCACCCCTCCCCCTACAGTTTATTTGAAACTCTTATTTATCTTTGCTACGCTACTTTTGGACAAAATTTAGCCTTTTGTTGATCTTATCATATAAAACATAATTTTATTTTATCATTGTCTATTTAATGCATGTATAGAACAATCAAAGATAAAATAATCTTTACCTCGTTATACAAATTTTAAATCCTGAATTTAGTTTGTCCAGAGGGAGGGAAGGGACATTGGACTGTAATTTATAACGGTATCCAATGTTTTATAATCATTATTTTCTATTAGTTTGCTTAAAAATTGTTGGGGTCCATTTATTTAACTTCCATCATCTTATCCTTTAGAATCTGATTCTATTATCATGTTATTACAGCGCTAATTATGTACATTATTATCCTTGTTAACATTGTTATCAGCGCAGCTATTATACAATTAGGTTTTTAACTGTTGTCTGTTTGTTTAGAACTGATCCACAGTTGAGAGATAATAAGAAACACCTGGACGAAGCCAAACATGACATCAGGTAATAATTTATCCAGTATGACTTATACTGGATTAATATCCGCTGGATTAGAACCGGTTCTCAGCCTTGCAGAAAAATCACATATAGCATCGTATCACAGACTATTTTCCATGAATGTTAAAGTAAAAATCATAAAATGAATAGGTTCAAATTTTGTTTAAATATTATAATTTTAAATTTTAATATCCGCGGAAAGCTGTCTATAATTTTTCTATTTTAGCACAACCTACCTCCCCCTTTGTAATTTAAACTATCTTATTTATATTGTAGATGGAACAGCCATGGATTTTCAATGATGGCCGTTGTTGCTAACTATTATATAGAAAGGTAAATAGATACTTTTTATCCTCATTCTATAATAAAAAAAGTAGTAAGCTTTTTACCTGTAGCGAAAGATCTCGCAAAACGTTGAACAGATATGGTTCTCCTTTACAGTGAAGCTTCTTGTGGATTCAGAGGTTTTGACTATTATGGGGAGGGTAACTCTTACTTACGTTTCATTGACAGAGTGACGTACAAACTAGATATTGAGTAGCTGCGCTTCTTATACTAACTGTATAATATTTAATACTTGAGCATTTATATGGCTTTTGCGCAGCGAGGCTACTCCACAATAGTATTTATTTGTTGTTTGACTTTGCAACCTTCTATGATTTAATTATTTAGTTTATTATCATTTATAGGAAAGTGGTCGATAAATATAATATTTGTTTCTCTAGGTAGGTTATGTTCGGACGTTATTTTATTTAGATCTTCCTTGTATATTGGCAAATTTCAAAAAAAAGAATTAAAACAAAATGTTTGGAATTTTATTTGCTTATTATACCTGCTTGAAATTGAAGTTTTTTTTATCTTTAATGAAAAATGTTATTTTCAGGCATTCTGAAGCAGAGCAAAAGATCAAAGATTTGTTGGAGAAAATTGACCAACTAAAAGTAAGTTTTTTTTGTGTGTTTTTTGTTACTATAAATATTGATTTTCGAAGAACAAAAGATAACTTTTCAATTTTTAAAGTTTGTGAATATTAATAGGTAGATATCAATGGATGTAAAATATACGTGGATATTATAACAGAGGAAAAATTGTCGTCAATTTAGCTTGCTAACATGAACTCGAAATATAATCACGAAACCTAAAAATCTAGGAATCGATCTAGCACCCCCAATTAATAGACAACTTTTAATTAATGAAAATATGTAGAATGTAAAATTAATTAATCCCTCAAAATTTTGAGTTGAGGAAATCACGAAAATCTAGAAATCGATCTAGCACCCCAAATAACTGACAGATGGACAAAACAATGTATAGATTAGATGGGAATATGTCATAGGAATCTTCACTAAAATATTTCAGCTGTCTTATCTTGAAAAGTAGCCGAGAAAATCACGTTTCCCCCATAGCGTTACGGACGGACGGACATACTAAGTGAATTATAGAGTAGCTTTGCTACTAAAAATAGGAGGGGGGGGGGGTCTGATATACACCCTCCCTCTCTTTGTTGAAATCCCTACATGCTAGTGACGCAGCTGTGTTGATCTAAACTTTATTGATGAAAAATTCGTGCAAGCTTAACTCAATAAAATCTGATTGTCATTGAATTGGAAGAAAAATTTCTCTTCTCTCTTATATATCCAAGAAGCAGGGGTGTCTGAACCAGGGAGGGAGGGGGGACATTGAATTATTAATTACATTAGTCCCTAAGGTTTTATAATAACGTTTTCGTATTCGTTGGTTTAACAACTTTGGAGACTTTTTTTTATTTGATTGGTTAGTTTAAACCACGAATTGTAATTTACAGAAGGAATAATTTTGTGTAACAGCATTGGGGACGACTAATTTTCTCCAATATATCAACGTATTTTGTATATCCATATGTTGGTCCTTACTTATGTAATGCTAATTTTTCTCTTTAAAGTTTAACTACACAGCCAGTCACACGCCTTTTATATCAACTTTAGTTATGACAAGGTTTTAGTTTTAGACACTACTTTTCTCTCTCTCTCTCTCTCCCTCCCTCCCTCCCACACACTCACTTTTTTTGTCATAGCAGCTGAAGGAACCATTTTCGACGTATTTTATCATGACGAGTTTTGGGCTTAAAACATTAAACAATCACCTCTTAGCTACAAATTTTGTATGACAAAATTGGCGGATTTTTTAGAACGCCTTATTTAATGCTAAGACATGCTTTTATTTCATGGATATCATGTTACTTGTTTGTATTCTTCAATTAGGGTTTGTTTGTCTGTCCGTGTCGTAAGTTTTAGATTATTAAAAATTAGGGTTGGGCCGGATACTTTTTGGGCCGGATACCGGATATCGGGCTGATTTCAAACGCCGGATATCCGGCAAATATCCGGTTATCCGGCCAAATTACCGGATATCCGGCCGGATAACCGGCCAAATTACCAGATACTAA
>LS043297.1:0-12320 GCA_900241095.1 Acartia tonsa | reverse complement strand
TTAGATATTGCCCTAAAAAGGATGAAAACATCCACAAAAGCAAAGTTATAATATCATATGATATGACAGATGAACATGAACTATTGTAGAGTATTAGAATATAAAAAAGATACTTACTGCTAACGTTTATAGAATTGCTGCTCTTTCTAAATATACCTCACTGATACGGGATTCATCATACTAAGTTTGAAACTGATAGAAAAAATTCAAACATGTCAACGAGTTATCCGTTACCGACGTACGAGCGACCGTAGGGACGGACAGACCCTAAAACCTTGCACTTCCATAAAAATAGTGGACTTATTGGACAAGCTGTTTCTAAGATTGTATTGTACACACATGAATACAAAATATTATATTATATTATATGAGGTTTTTTTTTATAAAGTAGATTTTTAAATTTTGATTGCATTATGCCCCCATTTGATAAATATCTTTTTAGTTGTTCAGAATTACTGCTTACAAATCAACCAAAGCCTGATTCACAAGAGGTATGATATGCTCATATATAACAGAAATAATAGGTCAGACAAGGAGAATTATATCTCTGTAAATTCTTTTTTCCTATTTCTCAGGGGATGGGTGACCAATATCAGATCCAACCCAGGGATGCCTTTAGTATCTGATAAAGATTTAAAAAGACTCAAATATTAGGGCAGGCAGACTTAGCGGCTACAACAACCAATATCATCAGTGCGGCTTAGGTTAACACCCAATTATCCGTGCTGCTTTGTAAGCAACTCAGTGAGGTTTAGCATGCAGCTTCCATCAATAGCTACCTAAACCACCAAAAGCCGTAGATAAGACAAAAATTCTCAGCCGACTACATCAAATCTAATTCTAAGCACCCTCAACTAACACTAACACCTTAGCCTCCCTCAGCTGGAGCCGCAATCTTGTATTTCTCGAGCCCTACTAAATAGTATTGTTTTTATTTTAGTTTAGATAAAATAATTTTCTTTTTAATTTAATTTCAGAATTGTTGTGTAGTCCATGAAAAACTAAATAAAAGCAGAGAGCTCGCTTCAAGGGTAAAACTTATATACATTAATCTTAAGGATTTTAAAGAATAACAAAGAATACAAAAATTTATTAAAAGCCTAATTGTAATAAACAAAATTACCCCTTTAATTTATTAATGGAAAATTTTTAACATCTAATACTTTATTGGACATATAATACTTAAAGTTTTAAAGTTACCCAATGTTTTTTGTTTTCTTAATTTTAAAATAATGAATTAGTATTTTATGAAACTAGTTTATTTTGTTAGGGTATGAAAATCTTGACTAAGATAGGAGAGTGTACAGAAAAGACTCCTGCACATCAATCTGTTTGGGACCAGGTATAAATCGTTGCTTACCCGAGACCCTGGCCTAACACTTATGACGTAGCGCATCTGCTCGTCGTCGGAGAGGTGTTGTGTTCGAATCTCGGCTCAAAACCTTGTCATAACTAAAGACGTTGAATATGTACCCACTGCTTCTTAATAGAGTAAGCAATAGGGATAAGACAATGATCAATAAATCAATATATACTCGATGATGATATCCCTTTTGTAGATTATTTATATTATTGATTTTTTGACAACGTTTTTTCAGCCAACAAATAAGATAACGTTGGTACAAATTTTGATCAATATCCATTTTGATGTCTGTCTCTGTACAAAAAGATCTTGCTTATAGGTTATTTGCTTATTTCTATATTTAGTTCAAAATAAGAATAGGTCGTTGAAAGGGAGCACATACACCTACTAGTTTTAGTCTGAATTATCTATAAAATTTTGCAGACCTGCCGTTTGAAGAAGGTAGTTACAGCCCTGAACGACAAGGGACTGAATATGGACAAGCTGATGAAGAAATGGGATGGCATGGTCAAATCTCAGCAGACAGATGATCTTGACTTCCAACCTTTGCTCGCCTTTATGAATCAATATGTTAAATGTTTCAGTTAAATCATAAATATTTATGCAATTGTATCTTAATTGTTGTGTTATCATAAAATAAAATAAATTTTAGTAATAATTCTATACCTGTTTCAGAAAACTTTAATCTAATTTCTTATGGACTATTAGGAAACTTTCTTAATATGAAAACTTATGTAATACTTTGTACATAAATATATTTGTTCCAGTGTATACAAAGTACTATCTAACATCACGTATAAAGTCTGTTAAACACTATGACAATATTCGAAAAGAATATTCGTTTCAAACTACAAATATTTTTGCTTGGGGTCACAGTTTAATATAATTTCAATAGATTATTTAGGCCTTACAATTAGGATAGAAGAAAATTTGATCAAATATTTTGCTAAGTTCAAACATTCATTGATAAATGTATTAAGAACATTTTTCATTAATTGAAAACGATTTCTGAATAATAATTATAATTATCTAAAAAGATTTATAATTTCATCTTTTTTATGAAAACCCTACTGTATGCATAAGAGTGTTGACATTATTGGATTTTAAACATAATATTTTAAACAATTACATTATAGACGTGTTTGCTCAAGTACTATGTGGATGGAGGTATACTTACATAAGATGAATTGATGTAATGGATATAACATAAGTGGATATCATAACAAGGTAAACTTGTCGTCAATTTAGGGCTAACATGGGCAAAACTTATTAGTCAGTTCGTTCATAAAGTAGGAGGGGAGAGGATGGGGTAAATGGGGTGGAAGGGTGGTGGGTGGGTTGTTATTTAAGCCAGCTACTAGTTTGATTTTATTAAAGTACATGATAATATAGTGTAAGATCCAAGTAATAATAAATCCATTATTGATATATAATATAGACAAATTTATAATAGAAAAAGTACAGATATTGATAAGAATTAGAATGAAAAAAAAAATAGTTTCACAAATCAAAGGTTCAATATTTAACAGAATAATCAAATTTTAAAAATAAACATTTTCGTTTATTATAAGGATACTTTGATTGATAATTAGATAATAATAAGATAGATTGATTGATATATTTTAGATTTTTGGAAAGATTTATTGATAGATAGATAGATAGTTTAAAGAATGGTGGAAGCTTTTAAGGATTATATGAAAGTTGTGGCTAAAGTTTCCTAATCTTGAAACAGAATTACATTACCTTCAGGGAATAAAGGATAGATAATAGGATATTAAAGAGTTTAATCATTAGGGGCCTGTTCATTATTTTATGACAATTGAAAACTAGAAGCTACTCCCCTCCCATTTTCTTCAGTGGGTTTGATAACTACCCAAGATAATAGCCTAAAACCATTTTAGTAACCTAAACATAAAACAGTATACACTGTAATTGACCAATGGTCAAATTTATGCTGGCCTCTCATTGGCTATTCTATCGTATGACGTCATAATCTGTGAAGGGACTTTAATCACCTTCCCTTGATGATGACACTAGCCATTCAATTACTAAAACAATGACTGCAGGCATGTAACATTAATTTTAATATTTTGAGAATTTAATTGGCCTTTAAACAGGTACAACTCATTACCCTGCACAGCTAGACAAAGGTTGTATAATCAAAGGGTTAGTTGTCTGTTGGATGTTACCTTACATGATAACACTGTTTTTAATAGAAAAGGAAGCACTGTTCCGCTTTAGTTATCCTTGGTTGTTAGGACGACTGACGTCACAGTGTTATGGACTGAAGCCTGTAGGTTATTCCAATAATAATTCAACTAATCCCGCGAAGGTTGTCATTGTCTATCCTTTGATTCCTGGATTATGTCGGGTCTTGTAAAAACTTTGTTTCTAGATGCTCCTTCTACCTCACAAGGGAGAAATTATTTTATATTAAGAATACATGAATATACAGATAGACATATAGGCATTCAAATAGATAGATATTCTGTTAGATAGGTTGGTAGATATATAGATAAACAGATAAATATATGGGAAGATTAACAGATAAATATATAAATAGACAGATAGATAAATAGATATATAGAAATTTAAATATACAGAGAGACATATAGATAGGGAAATGAATTGTTCTATAATAGATATTTGATAAATTTAAAGAGAGGAATCTATATTACTGGATAGAAATAAGGATAAAGATAGATATATAAATAGAGTAATGGATAGATTGTCAGCTACCCGTTCTTTTTCTGTAGGATGATACTCTCTCATACAACCTCTTGGACAAATTGTTATTAGGAAAATTTGTAAACTTATATTTTTGTTGTTTTTTTTAGTTTGGTAAAAATTAACATACTGCAAAAGTGCATTTGGATAATAGAGTTACAAAAGTAATTCATTCAAGAAAAAAAAAAGATGTAGGATGCCTACTTATCTCTTTGTTTGGACAATAAGATCTAGCTAACCGCTTGAAAATTGTTTGGCTTTGGGAAAGGTTAAGTTAAACCTCAAAAAAGAAATAGATCCTAGATAAACTTTCACTTTCGTGATACCATTCTTTTGTTTAAAGCTATCTCTCGTAAAATACTGGTCTGATTTGGTTGTACTTTTCCCGGAAGCTTTATTAAGTGTTTGGGTTGTTTAAGGCTATTTACATGATCTTGCCCTTAATTAAAGGCTAGGGGTGACGCAACTAGTAAAATATATTGTGGATTGTAATTTAGTTGGATCTAAGTTAACTCTGCTATGTTGTCTCATATATTTGTAATATAAACTGTGGAAGTTAATATTTTACATTCTTTATTATAATAGCACCAGGGATAGAGAGGACAATGGAAGATAAAAAATATATACTTCAATTTTAGACAATATATGTACATTATACATTATACAGGCTATCTCAAAAATGAATAGACAGGGATGTTAAGGATTAAGACATTTGTCGATAAATTAACATACATTCTCAATAATGATAATCAAAATTACCCCTTCTAAAAATTTAAAATATTGGTTGAAAAGTTTAGTCACTACTAGTTTATTACCCACCAATCAAAAGTAAATAAAAATGGTTTTGCCAATGGCCAATGCAATGGTTTGAAGTGTTATTACACTCCAAAGTCACCACCCTTTATGATTAATAAAAAAATATTGAATTATGATTCATTGGCCTATCCTGATATCCCTGCAGAAGTACGCAATGTTAGCAAAACTAATTTTATTATCAGAAAAGTAAATTGACCAATAGAATACAAAAAAGGAATCTTCAAAAATTGTTTTTTTAGTTGCTGCGTCCCTATTATAAAGATTAGAACCATCAACTAATCAATAGTTTCAAGTTACAGACTTTGTAAATATGTTACTTTATATCACCTAAACAGATTCAATATTAAACCACTCTTAAATTTCAAGGGAGGTAGGGGACATTTGACTGTAAATTATAAGAGTTTCCAGTTTTTCATGAATAAGTTCTCACATTCGTTGGCTTAAGAACTTTGGATACATTGTAATACTTTTTCTCCTATAACCTAAATTTAAATTTGAGGTTTTTTATTATTGTAATTATTTGTGAACATCATTCTTTTATAACGACAGATTTGTACTAACTAGAGGCAGGTTTAAGGCTTTACTTTAAGTTAGATGGGAACAACAAGACATAAAGATGACAACAATAACAAATTTACAATCTGGTAGACTAAATAAAATTGAAAATTAAAGAATAGATTTCCTACTTAAAATATTTGTATTTAATTTTCTATTCATTGACAAAAAATAAGAATAAAAAAATGAATGCGAAGGAGAATAAAAAAACATAATGTTGATATATTGGTGACACATTTACATACATATGTAAATTTGACGATATTCTACAAGAAAGTTTTGTTTTCAATCATATCCCCTTTCTAATAGTATTTATTGTTTTAATTCTGTGCGAAGCTATCCTGTAAATGAGTACCATATCAGCTCAACGGGTTAGTACGATCCTTTGGAACGGAAAGACAGACAGATACACAGACACAGATCCTGCAATCCTATTATATAAGATAGTGGACTGTAGATTTCGATAACTACGGCACAGTTAAAGTTCTTCATTTCATGGAAGCTTTACAAAGTTTTTTTTATGGATGTTGTCATCCTTGTTGTATTGACAACTGATATTACATATTTTTGTTGAAATTTGTGTCTGATATGATATTGGATTTGAGTGAACAGGGCTCGGCAGAGGCGCTAATCTAAGCTATTACTGCAGTCATAGTACATTAATTTGCAGTATGGCTTCGAAATTTTTCAGTCTTCTATTTTCATATCCTTTCCCTTTCTTTATCTCTTATATCACTGAATATTTACTTTAAAATTCACTTTGTTATTATGTCAATCTAATATTTTTTGTGCTTTGCTACTTATTGGTGTAGCCATTTTGTACATGAAAAGTCTCAGCTAAGTCAACCTTCAATGTAATGCTGTTGCCACTATAAAAAAAGGAGAGCTGCCAAGCCCTGATATTTGAGAAATATGGTCTGATCAAAAACACAGACATTTCAATTTCTTGCAAAATAAATATAATTCTGAATAGGGTTGGTATTCATGGTCAGTTAGTTTTGTTATAATAAAAAATCATATGAAAGTTAAACTTTATAATAAAGTAACAGGATGTCTGTCTGTTTGTCTGTACCGAAGGATCTCGCTAAACGCTGAACCGATCGGGTTCTCCTTTACAGGGTAGCTTCTCATAGGTCTTGGAAAGATTTATAACTATTTTTTGGGAGAGTACCACCACCCTTCCAAGAGAAATCACAAAAAAATCTAATTTTTTACGTATATAGACTCATACGCAACGTAGCTAGATATCGTAGAAAGTTGAATTGTAACATAGATAAGTATCGTATTATAATTTTAAAAACATTCAAAGTGCCAGTAGAGGCTTCTAGCGGGCGTAGCCGCTAGTAGTTCTTAAAGTGGACGATTCACTGACGAATAATTTTAATGCACAATGATAATATACAAATTTTCTTTTCGTAGTTTCTTGGTGGAATAGTCTAGACACTGTTAAATAATAAATTTAACCAAATAATGAACCACCAAGTACCCAAAAATGGGTACTAGAGTGATTCACTGTCTAGTTTTCCTGTCCCCCCCCCCCCCGGGGCAATTAATTTAAAAAACAATGAAGAGGGGAGGGGGTACTCTGTTCTCGACTGCCAATATATATGTTTCAAAATTCTAAAGTATCCCTAACAGAAAGTCGACATACGGAAAAATCATTTTTTTGCATTCATATCTCGTTTCATCGTCAACTTTTCATCTTTTCAAATCCATCATTTTCTTTATGGAAACAGGGATAGCACAGTACAAGTAACTTGATGTTTGTATGGGTATGTGTCTGATAGGGTTCTCTTTTAAAACGTTGTTACTCATAGGTTGGGTTGGAATGCTTGTGAAAGATTTTTAGATAATATTTTCAATTCTTACGAAGAATTACAAATACAATTCTTTCTTTTTGTTAAAACATATGGTAAATAAGACACAAAAGTTATGATTTCCATCTAAGTATTCTCCCAATAACCTTATATTGATTATAATGAAGAAATTGAAAATTATTTCTAAACAATTGTACAAACTTATTGTATTTTTGACTTTGGCAAAAAAGGGTTAAGGGTTAATCTAACATTTACATACCTGTACCTCCTGACAAATTCAAATCATAAATTGAAACTGAACATAAAATACATGTTAATAGCGGTTACGCTTCTAGATGCCTCTTGGGGTACCTGAGGTGGGGGGAGAGTTATATTGGTCGACCTCCCTCCCGAATTTTAGTTTTAAGAAGAAGAAAAAATGGGGTTGGAACATTTTTTCTAAAGGTAATTGGTCTTGGGAGGGTACACTTCCCCAAATACACTTCCCTGTAAAGGAAACTCTGTCGAGCGGAAAAGAATATCCTTTGGTAATGACAAACAGACATATAGACATCTTTTTAATTTACTTTTTTATGTGTAAAAGAATAAAATAATCGAAATGAGAGGAAAAGACCTTTCAAATGTTACAAAAATATTTCATTTCTTTCTGAGGTTGTGTATTCAGTTACATAATCTGTCAATCCTATTCAACACTTTAACTTCAAAGAAAAGCGAAAGTTTATTAGAAATTTCGTTTCTTTTGAAATTTTGTTTCTTGAGGCTATGCTCATAGAGGCCTCTAGGAGTACTAGTGTTAAGGGGGGGCGGAAGAAGGTGTTCACTTTATACTTTTAGAAAGCTTCACTATAAAGGAAATATTTACGGTTCTGCAGTGAATGAGAATGTAATCTACAAACAGACAGAAAGACAGAAATCATGTTAATTTTAAATAAAGAACAGATTTAGCATAACACAGTATTATTAAAACAATGTAGGGTTTTAAGAATTACAATATTTTTAAGAAAACATGTTCCATATTCAAACAAGAAGTAATCAATATAAAAAAGCGCAACAATAAATACATAATTTTCATGAAATCTTATTACAGTAATGATGATACTTTGATGTTTATTTATCTTTTATAAACCAAAAACAGACAGTTAGTATACTCAGTCTGACTTGCAGACGTACAAACAGAAAGGATTAAAATTCCAGAGTAGCCTCACTACTAAAAGATCCCTTTTCATTTGAGAAATTGAGAAAGGCCTGTATATATGAGTGTTAGTGTGCCTTTAGCTATTGTGAAACACAGCTATAGTCGTGATATTTTAGTGTTCAAACAAATTAGACCTTTTTTGCATTGATATTGTAAACTACATATAGTGCAGTCATTATTAATTTAAGAATATACATTGAAGGAGAGAGTTGATACTAACCCCCCTATCCCTTCAACATTATTGGAGTGGGGGGGTATTACCCATGAACTTGTCAATTCTCGATATGGAGATATTTTACCCACCTTAGTAGTATTTTAAATTTTTTTTAACATATTAAATTAATTATTAATAACAATTTTCGGCAAAGTTTGACCTTCTCTGAGTTTGAAGTAATAAATAAGAACTTTTCTTTTACAATTAAAGGTTAATAGGTGCAAAATAACAAATAAAAAATAAAAGTTAGCATTTGGGCATTTAAATATTTTTCTTCTTATTTTTTCCGCAAAAACAAGGACAGCTAAAACTAAAGTATACATTCTAGTTTATGGAGGAAAAATTTTAAAATAAATTGAAAATTAGAGGTAGTTTTTCGTGTGATAGTTTTTTCACCTCTGGTTAAGCTAGGTTATATTTTCTACAGGGTAACCTTTTCATAATTACCCCAGGGGTGAGGTTTAATTGCACCCCCCCCCCCTAATTTCACTAATTTATAAAATAAAGGGGGGTAGGGGGTCTCATTTTAGTTGCATTATTATAATTGTTTAAAGATCAAATAAAAGTTTTATATCATGTTGCCGTTGTTTTGCCGTTGAAAATTATGAAAAAAATTATTCTTTTCCAACCTAACCTAACCTAAAATAGGAATTACAAATTACAATTATAATATCAGGGAATGCGCCAAATAGTTTTTCAACACATTTCCTCAAAGTTTAACATTTAAATGTCATGTTTTGAAATTCGTCCATTGTTGTCTAAATGAATTATGAAAAAATTTGAAGTGAGCTAAATAAATTCTATTTTACGAAAATAAAAGTTTTGAGAATGAAAATTAAAGTTAAAGTTTGTGTGTAGTTAGAAAGCAAGGATTTAAAGGTTATTGCGTCAACGTTTTCACCTTTTTTATAAATATTTTTATACATTTTCTTATTTTAAAAAGAACTAGCATCTATTTGCCTATAGGTCTCTTGAGGCACTTAGGGGGGAGGTGGGGTAACCCTCCACTTTAATTTTTAAAAAAATTTCATGTAATATTTTTCTAGGAGTGATTTTTCTCAGGGGTAAAGTTACCCTCTCTAAGAATTGTTATAAACCTTCCATTGACCAATATGAAGCATTACTGTAAAGAAGAACAACACCAGTTCAAGGATTAGTGTAATTTTAGTTTGATAGCCAAAGGCCCGGGCTAACTAAACTGGTATTGTTTTAATATTTTTTATTTATTATTCACGAACATTTGTCTATCATTAAATCCGTCACATTATTTTTCAGTATGGCCTAAGCTAGTTCTCATTCTTGATATTAATCGGTTTCAAAGCCATACTGGAAATATAATTTCTATGGTACCAAGAAATTAAATAACTCAATTTTCACCACAAATTTGCGGAATTTTTTTAACTGTAAATATTACTTTATTCCTGACTTGTATTGAGACTATTAGATTTCTTAAATTTTAAAACTTGTTGCTCTTGTGATAAAATTAAACTTAGAGCAAACTTAAAATTAAATTTATATACAAATGAAATATAGAATTATGATAGAAGAATGGAAATTTTGTATTTAAATCTGTTCATTTAATTGTACGAATGTATATGTCAATAAGTGGACGTTACACCAGACTTTCATATTCTCTAATAAATCGAAACTCACAGCGAGCTAACATAACGATATACCATATCCACCCCCTTTATCCCTCCAACTAACTGAAGATTATTAACTATATTTTATTTCCATTAGTGTCCGTTGTGTAAGTATATATGAAAAAGTATTTTTTTTTGTAACGAAGCTTCTATATACATGAGTGTCTTTCCAGTATGGGATACAAACCGATTACCATCCGTTAAATTAGAATCGGTTTTTAGACATACTGAAAATCATGTATAACATCGTTTTTAGAAATTTTTCACAAATGATAAAATGAAATAATAAATCAATGGCATTTTTGTTGGCCAAAGCCTTCGGACACTCGTGGCCAAGAGAACTGTAATCTTATTATTTTTATTTTAAAATGCACGGAAAGATGTCTTGAATTCGATGCTTTAATCTTGTAATGATAGTTTTTGGTTCTAACTATACTGTTTTAAGGGAGGAAGGGGCATTAAACTGTAAATTACACAATTGCATTTGTAGGCTTTAAAACATTGAGGACTTACATGAAATCTTGCAATTTACCAATTCAAACATTGCCTCGCTACTAGCCTACTAATGTTTTTTTCATCTTATTTTATATTTCAGTTAGCTGTACGTTTATGCTAAGTTGAATTTATATTTTAAATAAGTTTGACGTATTAATATTCTTTATTCAATATTAAGATTCATATGTTTTCTTTTACCTTATATGAAATGATAATAATGAAATATAAAGATAAGAATGTAAAGTATTGAATTTGCATAGTGAAATGTTTTGTTTAAAAATTTCAAATATTGCCATTTCAAAATTACTTTCACACAATGAAATCTGAATAGACAAAAAGGTGTTTACAAAAAAACTGTACTTTTTAATGTATATGTAGAGAAATATATTGAAATAGCCTATGTGGTTGGGATGCACCAAGAAATCTTATTTTTGTGCATCTCTGAACTAAATCTTGCCACATGCGCTTCGGTCATCCGACCCTTAGATTGCCCAATCTTTGTCAGAAAGTCCTAAGTTTGCATGGTAATTAATTGCGCCTGTTATGAAATAAAGCATTCCGCCTACTCTGTCTAATTATATCTCACACTTGACATAGCAGCAGTAGTAACCATTTTAAACGTCATTGGTTTTGACGTTGTGTTGGTCCGAGATTCGAACCTTCCATCTTACCAACAACGAGCGGATGCGATACTTGTTACGCTATAGTCGAGGATTCTAAATAAATTGAAATACGGGATGAGGTTATTTTTTTTGCCATGCATAACCTTGAACTTACAGAGTGTATAACATTGGTACTTTTACCATGCGGAACTTCTTAATATCATATACAACCTAACCATACCTAAAGTAATAAACAAACAAACTTCAATCTCCTTATTTTATATGGATCTTAATCAAATTGGGGGCGGGGAAATTTTTTGCTCAACTAAGGAATTTAAGTGAAACCACTACTAATTTTCAACAAATTCTGATGTTTTGATAGTATTCTTGGTGATAGATACTCAAAAGTAAAAAAATGGGTGTAATTTAAGAGTTATTAGGATTTGAATCTTTTTAAATTGTTCATAGAATCGAAAAAAGTACATATGTACACAATATGCACTGAATGCACAAAATCGAACCTTTAATTTAGCTGTCATTGTATTCTGGGATTTAGCGTTATAGTTTGAACATGAAGAAATGTGAAATTTTGTGCTTTCCTACAAGTTGTCGGTTGAGCACTGATAATCCCCCACTTTATAATAAATTAATTAAATATAAGAGGGGGGTGGGTATTTTATTTCTATGGCTAACCTATATATTGGGCCTTAACCCTGGGGGACACCCAGTACCCAATAAAACTTAACCTAACCTGACACAATAAACTAACAAAACTACTTTTTCACATATTTCAAAATAAAGTGTGATTGGGGGGGGGGGGGGGGTGGCAAACGGTTTTAAGGTGTTAGTTTTGGTTTTTTGGCCGGAAATTGGCAAATTACCCCCAATTTTTT
>LS043294.1:2466-13176 GCA_900241095.1 Acartia tonsa | reverse complement strand
CCCCCCCCCCCCCCCCCCCCCCCCCCCCCCCCCCCCCCCCCCCCCCCCCCCCCCCCCCCCCCCCCCCCCAATATATAGTAGAATTAACAACCTTTTTAACTACCCCTAATTATTAATTCAGAAAATTTTTCGCTTGTCGGTTTTACCTTATTCCTGATTAATCATAGAGTGGAGACGCTGCTACGGAAATCACGTATGTTAACCTGTTTGTATAAATATTAATACTGCTTCCCAACTTGTGCCAGAATATTAACCCATGGAGTAACCTGACCCCGGTTTACCTACAGGGATACAGGGATAGCACAATGGACAGTAAATTAATCCTACTCCCATTTTGAAAAATATAATATTTTTCTATTGGTAGCACTAAAATAATGAATGGTAGTGGACAACGGAGAATAAATACATAAATCTTTATTCAAATAATTTTCTCTTTTAGAAATTTGGGAAGATTAATTCAAATTTACCATTGGTATTGAACTATTCTCTTCTTCTATTCTAATAATAGCTAACAAGACACATTGTTTCATTTAGTTATAGATATATAGATGCATCAGTAATAATCATTTTATTAGCTTAAATATGGATGTAAATATAATAACATACTGTCAGTATTATTGAGTATAGTTTTGTAGTTAAGATATAAGTAAAAAACATATGGCTTCTTTCGCTAAAAGCCATGTGGACGACATAAGGTGTTGAGTTGATATTGCTAGTCATCTTACTAAGGCCACCTCAAAGTTTTCTTGTATAAATTATCCCCTGTATTCCTGGCGCAGGATTAACTATAGCTAGGAGAGGTAACTTAATAGTTTTTATAAAAAAACATATTTATTCATATGTAAAGTCTGTTATAGTTATAGTTAGGTCATGATGCCAGGGAGAAAAGGGTATGTAAATCATATGATTAGAAATGTGAAATTTTGGAAAGAAGTTTAATATTTTAGGATAAGATTTAAACTTATTTGCAAAGATCATTTAAGGAAATTATGAAAGCGCAGTAATGTATTAGAGGGAGCAAAATCAAGCCTCTCAAGTTTCCATTTTAAGGAGGTGTTGACACAAATTAGACAAACTAGCACAAATAAAGTGCATAAAAAGCATTCATGATTAAATTATAAATAACCAAATTTAGTGCATACCAATGAATGAAACTGTCATATTAACAAAGGAATAGTAGTACACAATATTCATAACAAAATCTGGCAAAAAAGTTCCATTTTATAAAAGTTTGTTTCTAAGCACTTTTTACTAATCATCTTATTTTGTTCCTTTAAGATACTGTTAAGTAAATTAATATTATTTTTAAGTCGAATTTATTTTGATAGATAAAAATCTTTGGGAATAGTCCTTTCGTAACATCGCCCCATAAGGGGCGATTCGTCGTATTTTTAAAATAGCTTTTTATAGAAATAGGAGAAAAGCTACTGTGAAAAATACGAAAAATCGTCCCATAAGGTGCGATATTATGAAAGGGACTATACCCAAATCTTTAATATTTTTAGACAAGGAAATGACAATGATGATAAATTTAAACTCAACCTTTTCCATGAGTGTTCGGCAGCCGCGCGTCATCCGTTACTAAGCCTCAAATTTAAAACCGTTTGGATACTTTGAAATCTTTTTTGAAAAGTGAATCGGCCATATTTGTGTCAGTTTTAGATCCAGTTGATTATTAAAATTTTAAAAGGTTGATTTCCCTGAGTAATACAAGCGTAAGACGTGCGCAGCTGCAGAGCCCTATTTTTAAAACTGACCTAAGAATTTAAGTTTTTTTTTAATATCTATTGATCTTCCTATACCTATTACCCATATTTACAAATCAAACACTTAAATGATTTGGAAATGTATGTTGTTTGTTTGATTGAAAATTTTAGAAAATTCCAATTTGAAATTAGAAGTGAAAAAAGTAAACAAAAAATACCAAATATTACCATGTTGCTTGTTTTTTTATTTTGATTTGTTTTGATTCTTGCACTAATTTTGGTCCAATATTTTTTGCAATTTTTTTCTACAAAAATACATGCACTTTAAAGTACTGAACACCTAGAAACAGAAAATTTATATTTAAAACAAACATCTATAAAAAGCGGGAATAACAAAAGTATGTTTTAAAAATAAGTTTCAAATCTGGAAAAAGAGTTGACAACATTCATGACAAGCGAATCATAGAAATAAAAACTTATAAAGCTAAAGTGAATATTCATATTTTAATTAGATCTAGGAAAATCTTCATAATAAATTTGAGAATAATATATTTTACATCAACCAAGTAATAACCATGTAGAACAAAAACACAAATGAGTATGAGTTAAAGAGTAACTTTGCTCCTATTTTTACAGAAGTTTAATTTCGATTTACTATATTTTTTTGTTTATTTTTATCTTATTGCATAGATCTATTTGGGTTTTATGTTCTAGCAGATTTTTGAGTATTGAGTTCTATAATTTCTTTCTGTTCAATATACATACCGTTACTTTTTTATTAGAACTTTGTTAACCCTGTTAAAAAACGAGGGAAAAAAATAATGTGGATGAACTTAACTATATAGGTTCAAAAATGTTTAATGTAAGGTCAAGAAATAGTTTAGCTGGTTTAAAAAAAACATAATTTTGTTAAAATTTGGCGACAATGGATTTAATAAACGATTTACAGTAGTCATACAGACATAAACTTCAAATTAATTCTAACAGGGTTAGCATGTATCATGCATAAATTCGCAGGGATATCCAGGGACCACAGAGGTTTATAAACAAAACTACAACTTCTATCGATTAAAAACATTGGACATTTCTAGTTTGTGAATAATCAATCAAAATACAATAAAGGTAAACAAAGTTTTGTATAATTGACCCTGCATTCATGAATAAGATAACGTGGATATACAGTCCAATATCCGTTCCCTCCCTGATTAGTTCGTGAATACAGGACCAATTTTACAACCCTTTCAATATATTACATAAACCTAGTAGACCGAGAATGTACGCAAGTCCAATAAGTACAGGTCAAATAATTACCAAATTAATGCTTCTAAAATTTGAATAAATATTTGGTTTCAAAAGTTTTTATTTTGTACAGATTAGCAAATAAACCCTAAAAATATTTGGTATTCTCTAGAAAAATTTCTATGTACAAAATATGTTGTACAAAATTGGACCCTGAATTAGCATATCATTTTTTCAACATGTAACCCTTAACATTTTGAATGCGCAGCTACACTATAACTAAAGGTATGAAGTACGGTCATGTTTCTTGTCAGTATTGTAGTCATATGTGTATTAACGAAAATAATATTCTTACTTATAAATGAGAAAATGTCATACAAAATGAGTATACTATTACTAACTATTACATTTTGGTCATCAGTTTTATATTTAATTTAACTTCATAATACTCTATTTTCCTTACATGGTATGTTCTTAGCTTGTTATTGCTGCGCTAGTATAGAATATAATTTTCCTTGTTAAAATTGCAATTTTCCAAAGAAAGGTCAGATTGCAAATTTCTTGTGTGAGAGAATTACATATTTCCAGGGAGGGTGGGGACAATCGGCTGTTTATTACATTAGTCCCCAAAGTCTTGTAATAACATTTTCTTATTCGTTCGCTTAAAACCTTGGGGATATTTGTAGAATTTTGATTGGTTGGTCTATTATTTGAGTGTCCAAAAGTTCAACCACTAATTGTAATCTACAGAATGTGTAATTGTATGTATCATCATTGGGTATTGTACATCAATTTATTGGATATTTCTTATCCCTTTAGATATCTGACATATTTCTCTGTGTTGAAAGAATCAGGAATAAATTGACAGACGGATAAAGTGAATTAAAGAGTAGATGCATATCGGCCAAATAAATTATGATAGAAATCACTAAATATACTTTTTTCTCTCAATCAGACAAACAGAGAGAGAGAGAGAGAGAGAGAGAGAGAGAGAGAGAGAGAGAGAGAGAGAGAGAGAGAGCTATAAAACATTTGCTTACTATTATCATTATGAAATTTGCAAGTAACCTATCTCTTTTGCCATAGAAATTGAAATATAAGGCACGAATGAGATGAATTTTAGCGTGCAATATTTTTTCTACCAAGCATATTTTGCATATATCCAAATATATTTGGAGGAAATTTTGCTTCAACTGCAAATAAACCATACTTTATGAAGAATGCTTATTTTTGCAAATTTGGTAAAATTAGCAAAATTAAGTGATAGAAGAACCCGCATATAATTAGATTATCTATAATACAAAGTAGCTTGATGTCTGTCCGTCTGTCTGTCCTTCCCTTAAGATCTTGGTAACCAGTGAACCGATCGGATTCTACTCTTCAGGGTATATACCTATTGGTGCTGTGGTGGTTTTAAGATATTTTCTTGGGGGATGGTAAACCCCAAACCCCTCCAAAAAACAAAAATATCCCCCCTCCCACCATTTTTTTGTTAATTGGAAGTTAGTTCTTCATATAAAACTACTGGCAGCACCAGTAGTACTTAGTTTTATATTTTTTAATTACCTCTTCGGGCAAAGCCCTTAGAGGGGCGAATCCGCTATTCATTATGAGAGAAAAATAAGTTTTTCATCAATTCAATAATATAAATAACACAATACAATTATATAAACAAAATCCGAATAATTCTACATTACATAAATAAATAAATACAAAACAAAAACTTATTGCTTTTAATCAATAGCAATTTGAAAAATGTTGGGTAAAATCTTACTAAGGCATTATCTTTAAAGTATGACATGATCATGACGAATAATTTAAAATGAGTGTTGTTGCGGGTTACTATAAACAGATTTTAGAGTATTTGCGATCTTAAAATGAGAAAATTAAAATAATAAGGTTTTACCTTAGTGAAAATTAGTGTTCCAATTAACTTCTACGCGAGTACTCTTGTGAATGTAGGCTGACCGCAAAAGGCTGACTGAATGCCCTGGCCTCAAGCACATAAAGGGACCTCAGGTCTCCGGGCTGGCCTTTAGACCCGCCCTTCCATCACCTCCCCTTTTCTATAGCAAACATTTCCACCTTTTTTAGAATCCCCTAGCACTGGCCTTTAGAGGTGTGCTTTCATTCCACCAAGTAACATAACTAAAAAGCGGTTCATATAATTTTGAAAATACGCAAAAAGGGTAGGGTATAGGGCATTTATTATTGATGGAAATAAAAATTCAGGTAGCTTTGATAATATGATAATATTGACTTTTTGCAAAAGTGAAGAAACACTTGTCTTTTAGCTTCCCATTCCCGTGCATGAACTCATAGAAAAATAATTTTACTTAGGACTTTTGAGAGTTTTGAATAAAACAGCAAAAAAGCTAAAGTAACATGTGCGCAAATAAATCTTTCCATCAATCGTGTTAGAGAAAACAGCGAAGATAATTTTTTGTGAAATTTCCTCTCTCTTTCTGGTGAATATAAGCACTTCCTAATAATGATTTTAAAAGATTTTTTGCCTATGTTTTTGTTCCTTAAAATCTTTCAATTTTCTTAGGTTCAATTCTAGGTTTTAGAGATTCAAGAGTAACATTTTCTCCCATTTGTTCTGTTCCTTCTCAAATAGAAAAAAACCTGTAAGAACATTAACAAGCTTTCCTGAAAATTATCTATTATGTTGTTTCTTGGACACCGAACATATTGCTATTTAGGTGTAAAGAACAGTAAAATAAAATAATGCTTTTAATTTAAAAATGCGGGAATGTAAAAACTTCCCTGAAAAGCCCCTAACTAATTGTTTACCTAGAAAGCTTCGAGTCAGGTCCCTTCATTTACACAGATACAAACACGAAAACAAGGATAGCAACATCCATAAAAGCCAATATCAAAAATAAAAACCGTATTTTGAAAATAATTTTAATATTTACAAGTACATTAATTGGAAAAAGCAAATAGTTATTCAAATTTGACGGGATTACAGAGGTGTTACGCTGTGTAGATTGTACCTTATCGCTTTGGATATCGTCATACAAGGTTTTAAATCGATAAGACTTTTTTAACATACCATAGACTCATAGTTAACTTGCAATCTGACTGTTATAACGTGCAGAAGTGCGAAATAAAATTAAATGCAGAAAAGCTTCGTTTTTAAAAATAAACCGGACGAAGGGATCTTTCACTAAAATATGGGGGGTTGGGGGGAAAGCATGAAAAGATATAAGAGGAGAGTTAAAGCCTTAGAAAAACAAAGAGGGAGATTGGGCTATTAAAGGGAAATGTAGGGAGGTGAGGGAAAGGTTTGTAGTAGCTGGAAAGGTCATCTTATTGTAAATGTACCTGGCTAAACTCAACTCTGCCCGGTACAACGAAAAGGTCACAGGGCTATTTAACACTATTTTTAATAAAAGTAATCATTAAATTAATATTGTTTTCAATTATAATATCAAGGCTATTAATGACCTTAAATTGTGGAGTAAAATATAAACCTGTTAGTCCATTTGCAGTGTGTTGTATTTTCTTTTTATTTTAGGCAGGTTATTTTCCATTTTAATCAATATAATCAGGCAATGTTTGATAAAATGCTTTGAACGGATTCATAAAAAATAATATATAGGTAGATTAAAAATAATATATAGGTAGATTAAAAAGAATCGGGATTAACCGGGGACCTTGATGGATAAGACAATGAACGATAAATTGATATACATCCTTAATGATAATAAAACAAAACTTTTAAAGATTAGATTTATAAGTTGTAAAGTATGGGTGCTGCAAGGTTGGAAACAAACAATCAAAATTCAATAAATGTACCTAAATTTTTTATTTAACGAGCTTTTTAAACTTTGGGTACCGGTGTAATTTATAATTTAATGACTTCTTATTCTCTGGGTTAAACAATTAAGTTACAAAAATCAAATGTAATTCAATAGCTTGTGATGTACCTAAAATCTTCTCGCTTTAGTTTGTATTTATTTATCTAATTCCTATATCAAATGCAAGTAATTCATACGTTCATAACACAAAAAGTTTTCATGATTGAAATGTCAACATGGAGCTTATTAAGAGAGTTCAGCAGAAAGAGAAAGATAGGTAGATAGAGAGAGTATTTTAAATGTCAAGAAAAAGTTAGGTCACGATGCAGCATTTTACATATACACTTGTTTATGTTTCAGTTAGGAGGCTGAAAATAATATCTTCTCTTTATTAATGCATACAACTTCTCTTTTAAATGAAAACTTAAATTCCTAACAAGTTTATGCTATGTATTAACCTTAGCCCTGAGCAGTATAAGTATGACATCAATTTATATTATTTATCAGTCAGTCATACTTTGGTTATAGAGTAGCTGCGCTACTAAAAGTAAAAACAATACATTATTTTATTTTTAATTAGTTTAATAACTACTGTTTTATTTTATTTGACTTCATTTAATAATATAAACTAATTAACTAATACAAAAAAATATACACAAAATTATAATTTACTGAATATCTAATAATTCAACATCAAAGACTAGAGTTGAGCAAGGGGGTATGACAGAACCCACCCCAGCCTCTCCGTAGGCCTGATCTGGGGGTATGGTCAGGGCTCTAGTCTCACCAACACACATACCCTCAAGACCAGCGTCCCAACCGGCAATAACCTAAACATTAACAAGATTTGATATTTAATCTAATGTTTGTGTTATATGAATTAATATACAAATGACAAAACAGACAAAGTACTTTGAATTATTTACAAACAGGGGAAGGTGCTTGATCGGACTCTCATGGAAAAGCATAAAGTGATGAGACACAAAACAAAACACAGATAAACTTTTTAGAGACCACTGTTTTAGAGGTTCTAAGGGCCAAAAAATGACGAGAAAGCATGTCTTTTTTCAAAAAAAGCCTAAAAAAAAATGAAATTACTAACCTGACCAACTCCCAAAGTAAATTCAAAAGGTTTATTTCTGTCCACAGAGCTGTCAAACTGAGTTCCAGACTTGAGTTTGCCGACATAGTGCATGGTCAGTTTGTCTCCATTTTTGGCAGTCTTCAGACATCTTCCAGGCTTGTAGGTCACCTGAGAACAGTTTTTATTTTAATAATACTTAGAAAATTATAAATGCAAAACAAGATTAAATGTGTATCACTTGCGGCCATGGGAGCTCTTCATAAATCTTGTAAGTTGGGATATAGAAGACAATATAAAATAAATATTTGCTATTTCCGTTATTTTGATTTTTATCAAGACAAAATACATTTTTATATAAAGTTTTACTCATATCATGAATTCGGAATTAGGAGTACCAAACTTAGATATAGTGGACTATCTAAGGCGTAGGAAAACCCTTACTCTATAGCTAGCCTAAGATATTTTATTGGATTTGGACCATCATAAACAAGCATTTTTAAATACTTCTGATACATTGCAAGGCCACTTTTTAGTTTAAATGCTAATTTAAATACCTTAACATCCAATTCTCCAACTCCACAGGCAGAGGCATAGTCATAGTAATAATCTTCATAATATTCATATTCCTTCTCTTCCTGTTTCCTTCTAGTTCCTTCTTGTACCTAAAATAATAATAATAATATTTCTTCTCTTCCTGCTTCCTTCTAGTTCCTTCTTGTACCTAAAATAATAATAATAATATTTCTTTTCTTCCTGTTCCCTTCTAGTTCCTTCTTGTACCTAAAATAATAATAATAATATTTATTTTCTTCCTGTTTCCTTCTAGTTCCTTCTTGTACCTAAAATAATAATAATAATATTCCTTCTCTTCCTGTTTCCTTCTAGTTCCTTCTTGTACCTAAAATATTAATAATAATATTTCTTTTCTTCCTGCTTCCTTCTAGTTCCTTCTTGTACCTAAAATAATAATAATAAATCCCTTCTCTTCCTGATTCCTTCTAATTCCTTTTTGTACCTTAAAAAATAATAATAATATTCCTTCCATCCCTGCTTATTTTTCTAGTTCCTTCTTGTAACTAAACTAATAATAATAATATTTCCTCTATTCCTGCTTATTTCTAGTTCATTCTTTTACCTAAAATAATAATAATGAATTCCTTCTCTTCCTGCTTCCTTCTAGTTCCCTGGTTTAAAAAATGACTTACCCTTGTTCTTTGTTCCTGGGCTTTAGCTCTCTGTTCTTGAGCATTAGCCCTTTCAGCTTCAGCTCTTCTTCTCTCCTCTAGCCTCTTAGATTCTTCTTCCTCCTGTAGAAACAAAAAATTATAAAATTAAAATACACAACATTTTAATGAGAGAAGAAACATAGATTAATTTACATAGACTTACTTCTTTTTGGCATGAAAAATGGCAATTAGCTAATGCTTTTTAAAAAGTTACAAGACAGGTGTTTAATTTCTACTTTATAATATAGACTCTTACCAAATCTTGAGTAATTATGTGAATGGTTATATATTCAATCGTTCATCAGACAACAAACACTTTGTCTAGAAGTCCTAACTGTGCTTGGTAATAAGTTACACCTGTTTTGCCCAAGCAAACCCCTCTGATATAACTATTCATTTAGCAGTTGTAGGAAACATTATAATGTCTTAGGTTTGATTGGGTGTTGGGCGTAGAATCGAACCTGTCACTTTCTTAACAATGAGTGAACGCGTTTTTGGTTATAGTTTGCTAATATACCTTTCTCCTTCTTTCCTCAGCAGCTGCCCTTCTTCTCTCTTCCTCCTCTTTCTGTTGTTTTCTTCTCAGTTCCTCCTCCTTTTGCATAGATTTTTTTAATTTGAAAATCATTTCATGCATTATTTTTAACATTATAGCTACAGCGGAAAGAATAATTGACTTTGTAAAGCTAAATAATAATTTTGCCATTAAAAAAGTCTGAACCGGGATAATACCGGCAATGTTTTGAATAATAACCAAACAATGATTATTTTTCTTGAAAACTTTTGCCTTTTTAAAATGAAAAAAAAAAGATTACTGTTCTTTTTTTAACAGACATGTAAACAAAATAGAACATCATGAAATTATTTTTGTTCCTTTCAGCGAAATGTAAGCCAGATAAATGGCTAAGATAAGCATAAATTTAGCAGACAGACATACAAACATCCTACCGCTTTTCCCTAAGTTATTCTTTTATTCGATATTGGCTATTATTTCCAGAGTTAGGGTAATAGAAAATAAATAAGTATGTCACATTTAAAAGTTTAAAGTTTGTGATATAATTCTAAAGTATTAATTTTACGGAATGATGCATTTTTGAACTGTTAAAACTACTGAATCACTTGTAAATCTTAATCCTATTTTAAAATCCAGTACTCAACCTATAAAATACTATTTTCTTTAGAGAAATCAAGAAAAATCTTGATACTTTTTATCCAAAAAATCTTAATTTTACTGTGAGACAGGAAATTGTAAAGAAAAGTAGAGACATCATTTTAATTTTATTTTAATGCTTGATTACTCTTCTGTGCATTTTAGAAATCTTGTTGATTAATTTAATATTGACAGATATTGGGTTCTTAATAAGCAACAGTATTAAATATTGAAACCTTCGACCTTTACTAAGTTAAAAATAGAAAACCAAATATGTTATAAAGCATAGATAAATGAAAACTTCTTTCCTTTAATCAAAATTTTTGACTTTACACAGTTAGGGAGTTAGAAATATAATCTATGATTATGGTTTGGACCCTCTAAAACTGTAATCTACCCTTCCACTTTCCCCTCTCTTGGTGAAGATATCTTCAACGCCGATACGATTTTTGAAATATAAGATTCCACTTTTGTCTCTCTTGTTAAAGATATCTTCACC
>LS043290.1:0-26174 GCA_900241095.1 Acartia tonsa | reverse complement strand
CACAGATTTTGCCAAACTTTTCTTTTTTTTCAACTTGAATTTTTCAGGAAATTTTGCTAATAGAACTAATTTTTTTTTTGCCAAATCTATTCAAAATTGCCTGAATTTTAAAGAACAGGCCCTAAAAGTCATAAAAAGTTATTTTTTTCTAGTAGTATTTTTATGTTTTTTATCAAAAAAAATTCGAAAAAAAAGTCAAATTTCGCGTATTTCGGAAAAATTATTTTTTTTTGGTAGAAAAAATTGACCTATCTTGGCATGTTGTAATAAAATCAATACGTCATCGATTGTTTGAAGCTTGAAAATGCCCTACCGAATTCGCCTCAAGGCGGGGCGAAGTCTGTGCCGTTTTTGAGATCAATTTTGACAAACTTCCCAAAGTCCTAGATTTACGTCCTTTTAGGACCTGATCGATTTTTCCGAGATCTTTCTACTGGTCTTAGTCCCATTAAAAAAAAATTTTTTTTACGATTTGCAGGTTCAAAAAACCGAAAAAAGCACAGAGTTCGCCCCGCTTTACCCTACCTAAATTTTAATTTTTAATATGTACATATGGTAGGTATGAATAAACAAGGGCAGTTATGTCCTGAAGTAGCGCAGTAAATACAATAATTTAAATTCCAATAATTGTTGATCTCATCCTCATTTTAAACTAGTTTTACAATGAAAAAATTTTGGTTTGTAATTTAAACTACCTATCAATCGCATAATTAACACATATTTTTCATTATTAAAAAAACCTTCTTTTAAAAACTTCAATATGAGCATATTTTTAGTATAGGTACCTACTTATTGCTTTAGTTTACATGTGATATATATGCTTAGGTTCAAGAAACGAACGCCATGGTGATGAGAGACATTTCAGCAAAGAATCATCACGCGGTAGCAAAAGTCCGAGTAGATACAGCGAAAAAAGCAGCAGAGACGATCGCAGAAGCCAGGAAAATAGGGATTATCACCATCCCAAACAATCTAGTTCTAGCAGATACAGAGATCATGACAGAGAATATTCAAGGAACAGAGATGAGCACAGAAGACAGGATCGAGGTGACCATCATAGACACCATAGAGATGACCGTCATCGTCACGAGCGCCGTGATGAACGTAGACATGACAAGTATGACGACAGGCGTGGTGGCAGCCATCATTCACACTCTAGAGAGACTAGCAGGGAGGCTGTAGAGCAGAAAAACAGTCGTCATGACAGCAATCATAGAAACAAGGACAGATATAATAAAGATAGGTAGGTACAGTTTTATCTATAATACAAAGTAGCTTGATGTCTGTCCGTCCGCCCCTTAAGATCTCGAAAACCACTGAACCGATCGGATTCTACTCTTCAGGATATATACCTACTGGTCCTGTGGTGGTTTTAAGCTATTTTCTTTTGGGGTGGGACACCCCCAACCCCCCAAAAATAAAAAATCCCCCACCCCCCCCAAATTTTTTTTTAGTTCCCTAGGTACATATTTTTGCCCCTATTTTTTTGTTTATGGGAAAGTTAGTTCACATTAAACTACTGGCAGCAGCACCAGTAGTACTTAATTTTTTATTTTTATTATCTCTTGGGGCAAAGCCCATTACCAAAATAAACAAGACAATTTGGTTTCAAATTAGCTTCAATTTAATTTTAGGTAACAATGGTTATAAATTTTCCAAACTACTTTCCTATCAAGTTTTTCTTAAGTTTCTTGTTGCTATTACTACCTACAGTTTAATTATATAATGTATAACAGGTGGGTCATCTCAAAAACGCCTTTCTCAGAAAAAGCTTTTCTCATAAAATGCATATCTTATATAATGCTTACTACATATTTAAAAAATAAGCCTTGTTTAAATCTAGCATATTAGGTATAGAATAATAAGAATATATTTTCTCGTATTCATTCGAAACTGATAAATATCCGGTGGATTAGAACCGCTTCTCAATTATACGTAAAAATCATGTCTAGCATCGTATTATATCTAGTTTTCTACGAATATAAAAATGTACAATTATATCCGCGGAAAGCTGTTTATATAGTACGATGCGAGAAATAACTATTCTTGTTTTGTTGGGCACCCATGGGCCCAAGGCCCAGTCCAACATTATTTTCTATTTTGTCGGCCATTTGAATTAACCGATATTCTTAAGTTCCAAACCACATCTGTTTCTTTAAAAGGTATGACGATAAGAAAACTGACAGATATCACGACAACAAATGTGCTGAAAATACAATCCATCATGAAGGACGGTTACCGAAGTTACCGCCAACAAACCCAAAAATTGATTCAGGTAAATTATTTAGTACTAGCGGCTTCGCACTTATTGGCCTTAAGAGCCACTTCAGGGATAGGGGGCAGGGCTTATTTCATTCTTGAGGAGGTTTCTCTCTGGAAATTTCAATATTAATAAATCATCACTGGACCTAAAAGAAGCTTCACTGTATAGGAGAACTTTGCTAATCGCTAAAACAAAGATAGACTTACTTTTATATTCAAATGAAATTACTAACTCGCAGTTGTTTTAATTTGTACTTTTGTGATATAACATTATCAACTTTTCATGTATTCATTTGGACACTTAACACAACAATGAATTTCAAGATCTTAAAAGGATGATTTTAAAGAAATAATAGTTTCTTATTGTTTTAGATTTTTATAAGATAAAAGAAAAGAACTCTGACAATCCATGGAGAAATATGATGCAAAATCTTGAAACAAATTTAACAGAAGATGCTCCTGTGAATAAGGAAGTTGTTGATGAGAACACAGCTGGTAATGGGGGATCTAGAGTTGCTAGTCCTGCGGATAGCCCTGTTTATAGAGCTAGTGATGATGAGGTATATTTTTAGGAGTATTTGATATTGTTAATAATAGTCATCAGTAAGAAAACTAAACATTATTCATTTCATATCAGCAGGATTTCCGTCTGCTCCTTAAAAGATAAGAAACTACTTGTTTATGACGTTCTTTTACCCTAAAATTTTCTAATTATACCTACAGCATATAACACTATTTCTATGATAGATCGAAATATAGATGTTTATTTTTTCTATATTTTTATTTTATTGGTATTGTTTAACATCCTTGACTCTGTATTTTGATTTAGGCAGATGGAAATGATGGTACTGAAAATGGAATATCCACCAAACGACCGCATACCCCGCTCCAGGATGACAAGGAGGTTGTCAGCAGCCCAAAACATGTTCCTAAACGCCGCAAATTTTCAAGTCCTGACCGTGACAACGAGGGCCCAGCAGCGTCTGGCAGATTATCCAAGTCAATACCACTGCACACCGCCTGGAAGCCGCAGCCTAGGAACGAAATTGAACCGGCCCACTTTAAGGAAACTGTGTGCAGTGAAGACGGCCATGCTGTGACTGTTGATTCCTGGAATGAGAGCAACAGCACTGGCGTCCTCATCTGTCCTCACAATGGGCACAAAATAGTCTTCCATGCAAACCATATTCTTGAAAAATTAAATTACAATCAATACTCACAAGTAAAAGAAATATACTCTGCTGCAGAAATCAAGGGCAGGTTCGGTCCTGGCAGCAAACTCAGATGCTTTTATAGAAGCTACAACTGCGGGGGTTGTCAGTATCAGGCCACGGCTGTCTGGAGGGATGGATTGGCACCGAGGGGTTTTAGGACTCAAGAATATTTGGAGGATCTAAATAAGATTGCTAAAAGTATCAGAGAGGACAGGCCAGTTACCTCAAGCTTGTTCTCAAAGGTAAAATCTTTCATTATTTTGTCCATATTCACTTGTTACAAAACTTTTTTAATTACATGGCACCTAACTATAGAAGATTCTTTTGATAAATCTTGATTTATTTTTGTTAAGGTGAGAGATGGAGTAGTACATGAATATATAACTTATGAAACTGGACTAATCAGGTAAATAATAAGTAGATACAAGGCAAGGAATAAAAATTAAGCTGGTACCCAAGGTTAGGTAACGACGTTGTCTTGTTTGTTGGCTAAAAAGTTTTGGTGTCACTATTAAATTGTGATGGGTTGGTCCAGACTTGTAGTGTCCAAACTTTTCAACCAAAAATTTTAAAAAGTGCACAGGGGAATATATTTCTCATCATTGTAGATGTACAATATTTTATCGTCCGTTGTCTTATCTCTTTAGATCTCTGATTACAATGAAATGAACAGAACAGAAAGTTTTGAACATCACTTCATTTGTAGATCATACTTACGAAATGTGGGTTTATGTGTGTTAAGAGTTTGTAATGGAGTGCCGAAAAAAAGAAGCTGAGAAATTGTTATTATAAAAGGCAGACAAGCATAGTTTAACTTTTCCTTAGAAAAATTAGGAAATACTCAGGGGTCTAAAGTCATAAAGACAATATGGAGGATAAATTGGTGTATAATTTCAAATAGATTAACTAAGTTCTATGATTAAAATTATTGGTTTAAAAGTATGAACACAGCCTGATCGAAATTTAGGAAAAGTATCTAATTTTTTTATGCCCAATAATGCGAAAACGTGTTGCATAAGAACTTTATTTACAAGTATAATTTACAGCACAATGTCCCCTCCCTCCCCAAACTTATTGAAAATGCAATTCATGAAGTAATTTAAATTCTTTTAGATTGATCGACGATGACGAATGCGTAGCCCTATTTGCTCTGGACCAGGTCTGGGCTTCCATTCCTGGAGCTGGCAGACCAAATTTCCTAGATAAACTGGACACCAAGTCTGTAATGTCCTACCTACCAGTTGGATCTCCTGTCAAAGTAACTGTCAGGTTAAATATCTGCTATTTTATTGCGAAAATTATAAACTGTTCCCATCGTCACTTATTATGTAGTGTTATTATAGCAGGGGGGAGGGTTGGAAGAGTTTTACGTACACCTAAGTGTCAATATCTTTATTGTCCCGTGGCGAACACCCCCCACCCCCCGTGATTTACCCCGAATCCATATCCTATAAGTGTACACTGTACAAACTCCCAACCCCCCTTATTATGTGCTGTCTAATCCTAGTGCTGTAATTAAAGCAGTCTTACAGTTGACTTTGAATTTTTAATTGATATGAATTGCTGCATCACAACCCTTGGGTGTTACTTCCCTATTTTTTTTTAATGTTCATAAATACAGAGTCTTTTAACATCTGTTTTAAGAAGAGGAGTGCGTTATTTTTAAGATTATCAATATTAGTTATTTAAGTTGTTTATGTTGTAACTGTTTTTGTTTTACAGACCTCTGCCACACAGCCTTTACTCTCAGCTATGCTACCAAGCTGTCCTGGTGTGGAAGCCTGAACTGGGCTCCAGATTGCCAGATGAATACCAGAAGTTGACTGCTACTAAGCAGGCCAGAGTTGACATGTCCAACAGCCTAGATATGATTCATGATAGAATTAAACAGAATCTTGGCATGGGACCTTTGTCAATTAGAGAGGTAACTATTACCACTTTATTATTATATTGGATTCATCTATTGAAACAAATAGTGTTAACAATGCCTGTTAATTCTTGTACCTTGAAACTAACATGGCATTTATCCCACCCTCCATTTTTGCTTAAATTGTGTCTAAGATATACTTATTGTTGTTTAGAAATCAATCCCTTCTATTTGTTTTAGCATACTTACCCTGTGATAGTTCCAGTTTGTCTAAACCTGTTACCCAAAGACGCCACAGCTCACATTCTTGCTCCAGAGACCAACGGTCACCGCCACAAGACTGGGCTGGTCAGGATCAACATAAACCAGAGCAAGTTCATTATCCATGCTTTGTTTCATTTAGAAGATGTGTATACTTCTGTTGGCAAACAACTTATTCAGGAAATTACAGTTGCTATTATTATTGAATAATAGAATAGTCTGGTTCAATCAGAGATACAATAAACAATAAATTAATTTTTATGGTCAGTATGGTCAGGTCAACTCATTTTACTCAGTCGCCGTAAGAGGTGTCATTATTTCACCCAGCCTTCGCTTAACAAGCTTTCCATTGAATCCAGTTTATGAATAAGATAGCAAAGCAACTTTATATTTATAACCTGCAGACAAATCCTGATCTAAACATACTGGATCTGAAGAATGCTGAAGTTAATTTGATATGTCGTAGCATTGCCAACAGAGATTCCTACACTGATATCAAGACTCTGGCTGACAGGAACATAGTGCATAATAATATTTATAAAAAAGAATAGGCAGTAGGGGACTAGGTTTAATAATAAATATATCTTTAAATCATGGTAGGTATATTTTTGCCAAGTAAAACATTGATAAATACTACCTATAAAGTTTCTTAGGGAGTATATTTTCCATCGTACTCCCCCCTCCCTCCTTGGGTGGGCGGAAGAATTTCAAAGTATAGATTTATCCATTTTGATAAAATAAATGTAAAGGAAGGGAAGGAGATAATACTTGACTGAAAAATATTCACCCCCACAATGTTCTAAAATTTCAATGGATATTTCACCAAAAAGGTGTAAAAATAGGAAGCGGATACTGAGAGTTGAAAATTTACGGCACCTGTGGTAAAAATTTTAATTCCGAAAGCTTTTTTAATATGAGGCAATAGACAAAATTTTCGCAAATGCAATGACTTACGTTACTAGTTAGTGTAGGGTCTTGTGGTTGTAGGAAAAGTCTGCCATGTTTTCAGTGAAGCTTTCAATAGTTCTTATCTTATTATTATGCTTTTTTATTTCTAGTATCAAACCCAAAGAGGATGATGACAAAATGAGCCGCATTCCACTTCTTCAAGCTGTTGCTGTTTTTGTCAAATCTGCAGATGAAAAGTTAATGACAGGAGCCGTACCTTTGCCCACATTTTTCAGATCAGATCCCTCTCCTATAAACCGTAGTCATCCTTCAGCAGCTTTCTATTTTAATGCGCAGCTCAAAACTCAGTTGGATATCAAGGAATAGACTTCAATTTCAATCTGTTATTAGTTTTACGGTTTAGAGGTTATAAAAATTTCATTATCGTGTTTTGTGTTTTATGGCTTTTTCTCACTCGAGTGAGATATCTTTTATGCAAATGTAAATGTCGTAGAAAAATGTGCAAATTACTTACATCAAATTGGTTGAATCTTTATTATTTTTTAGGTATTTGGTATGATAATTGAATTAGTAAAGAAAGCACGAAGATTCATGAAACAATATTAACATTTTTATTACGACTAGGTACTCTTTAAAAAGATATTCAAGTTACTTTTTAATTGAAAAAAATGACGACAAAAATATAATTAACTAGCAATGGCAACATTTAGTCCTCAAAAAATTGAAGTCCATGATATTTAGGTTTATGAATACATACACAGCTGTGATAATCTCATGAATAAACGAATAAAAAATCTAATTCATCCCAGATTTTTGGAGAAAGTTGAGATGCAGACTGTACACAACAGAGTCTTAAATGTTATCGGTAACATTGATATTAACCGAGATATCCGCCATGACTATGGTTACTTTACCCCAACACTCATCGAAACTGTTGCAACCTGTGACCTGCCACAAAATCTAAAGGATCAGACTGCCCGCATCAAGGTATTGTGGTTTGACCGGCCCTCGCCCAAGTATGGACTTTTAAAGCTTGACATTGAAGGCGTTGGTTCAGCATACGCATTTTTTAGCAAGAGAGTCATCAACACCAAGCGCTACATGTCAGATATCTGTAGCCTGTTCTGGAAGAATAAAAAGTATGTGATGGTGAATGTGGATCTGGTTGATGCTACCAGTAAAATTCCCTACATAGTTACTGAGATGTGGTGTATTGGTGACAGAAATAAAGATTTCTCCACTCCAAAGGATAATCTTAAAGATTGGAACAAAGTAGTTCCTTCCATGGGCTGTGATCATACCTCACTCAACTTCCGAGCATACGAAGAGGTGGTTGAGAAGAGATTTCAGGAATCCATTAAAGCTGAAGAACACCGAGAGGAACAAAGACTCAAGCAACGATTAGAACATGTTAGCAAACCAAAAGAGATAGTTCAGACCACTTGGAAGCCTGCCATCAAAGGAGTTGTTTGTAAAGTTGAAAGAGTCATAGGTGCCAACTATGCTGCAGCATTTAACCACCAGTTAATCAATCATGAAAGCAAGCGTTATTTTGTGTTGTTTGACCTCATGGATTTGTACATTGATGGTAAACCATCAAAAGACACAGCGGTTGGCAAAACCCTAAAAGATTTTGTCACTGTTGGCTGCAAAGTACGCCTTAATGCAGTCTTTTGCGACGTTGAAAACAGTTGGAACCTAAACTATATTGCCACCGGAGTCGTTGTTGGATCGAATGAATCCGTACCCCCTCTTCCTGCAGATGCTCCATGTCCAGATTCAGTTAACAAACTAATGGAGGCGAAGATAGCAAATTTTAAGCTAGTTGCAAGTAAAATAACAAAGAAACCACCGCCTCCAGATACCCAACCAATGCCGCCACCCAGAGAAAATAAAATTTCTCCTTCTCAGTCCCCGTCTGATAATCAGTTTGCACCCAAACCAAGCAATTACAAAGATAACAGATTGCCCTACCAAAACAAATACAAGGACAACAGGAAAGGTCAAAATAGAAACTTTGATAAGCCTACCAGTGAGTCTAGACATAATTCTCACAATGTTAATGAACAGAACCTGGCCAAGCGTGCTGAGATTATTCGCCAAAAACCCGAGGTCTACAAGGAATTGCAGTTGATGGAGATAAACCGTGACGGCGTGTACATCTACGACTGCAAGGCCTGTGGTATTCAGGTATTATTTATTCCATTCATATATTTTTTCCAAATTCACAGTCGCAAGACCCAAATGGGTGTTACTAACTTACACTGTTTATAAAAAAAATATATCTGATAGATCATTGGTTTTCCTTATTTTTTTATGTGTAGGTAGGTATTATCCAAGTGACTTTAATATAATAAGAAAAACTATTTAAGCTAAGCTTTTTCGTTTGTCTATACTAATACTCTTATACCTACCTATACCATTTTTACCTTTTTCATAAAAGGTTGTCTGTTTATTTTTACCTCATGAATATTTATAAATCCTTGATTCACCAAAATGTTTTTATTTGTTACAGGGTATGTCCATAGATGATGCCGAGGACCATATTAACTCAGAATCACACAAGGAAAGTAAGCTCAAGAGGGAACTGATGCAGAGCAACAAAGCTGCAAGCGAGGGGACCTCAGGATCAAGAGCTAAACAACATTTTCTGGATCGTAGTGATGCTGAAGAGGCCATTTTTATCAATGCAAACCAGGGCATTACAGTAGAGAAAACCCACACAGGATTAAAACTTTTCATTTGTAAAGCTTGTAATTCCAATAAGATGAGCTTCTCAAGTGCAAAGAAGCACGTGACATCAATGGCTCATAAAAAGCGTGTAACAATTGACCAATCTGCAATTGACCACGAATTGACGTATATGAGAAAGAGGATTAGATCTGGAGTAGTCTACTGTTGTCAGCCATGCGGGTTACAAACAGAGTCGCTTCTTAGCACAAAAGAGCATGTAAAAGACAAGACCCATATCGCGAAATGTGAAGCTTATTGCCATCCGTGTAAGCTTTTCTTTCATGACAAGAAATCACTTGGCGATCACAAGTTTTCCATCAGTCACAAAAAGAAAATTAAGAATTTTGAACAAGAGTTAGCTAAGCCCTTTGTGAAGCCAGTTGCTAAACCTGCCTCGAAGCCAGCAGAAGCTGTCCCTCAGCCAGCAGCTACTCCTTCAGCAGAGTCGGAGCAAAATGAATTATCATGTGAATTTTGCAAGTTTGAAGCTAAAGACAGGCGCGAAATGAAAGAGCATGAAAGTACACCTTCTCACCAAAGGAGAAAGTTTTTGAAAACCAAAGAATTGCCCAAGGAAGGAATTCAAGCATTTGTGGCTGCTGGTGAAAGATGTGATTCTATCACAGAGCTCAGTTATGTTAGAGAGGGAAAGGATATCCAAGAAGAAGCTGACCGAGAGAAACTATTGCGCACATCTCAAGAAATCAAGGACAAACAAGAACGCCTTATTAACAAAATATTTGACAGTGGTATATTTATTCAGCAAGCTGACAAAACTAAAGTAAAGTGCATCACATGTAGTATTATGCTTACTGGAAAAGAGAAACAGTTGACAAGACAACTGCTGCTTCACTTCCTTGGAGACAAGCACAAAAATAAGCTCATAGGTGAGGTCAAGGCAGAAGAATCAACCGGTGTGGATAGAAATGAATCCGATAGAAGAAGAGAGGAAGAAAGAGCTGCTGCCGAAGCTGAGGATAATGAGCCTGAAAATGACGACGAGGGTACTAATGCTGGTCCTAGTGATGCACCTCCTGCTGGCCAATCACAGATTCAACCAGAGCCTGTGAAGCAACTACAGGCTCCTCATGAGAGCGCAACAGATGAAGAAATTATCTTGTACCTGAGGGAGCAGGAAAATGTGTGCATTATGATGTCAGACCAGCTTTTCTCTTGTCTGGCTTGCTATACGGGTCTTAAGCATTTGCGCCAGTTTTATAAACACTTTATGTCAGAGGAGCACAAGAAGGAGATCACACCTACAAGGGAGTGGAGACAGTATGTGGATCTTGTAGATATTTTCGAACACGGAGAGGGACTTTTTAAGGTAAATACATTAACAATAACCAAGCAAAAAAAACTATTGTTTCGTTGTTTACTGTATTTAACAAAGACAATTACTTCCAATAGTAGCGTTTATATAAAACGGTTTCTTCTCAGCTTTCTTAAAAGGTATTTTTCTTATTTGAATTTATTTCTTTGATGCAAAGCTATTATAAGTTCTAGAAATATTTATATGTCTGTAGGTAGTATTACTGCACAAAATATACTTATTTATGTACAATTAAGATCGTTAACAATGATAATTCTTTTGTAACAGATAGCTCTGATTGTTAATTTTTATGTTCAAGATTCCTTTTTTCATTTCTAATTTCTTTAATCTGAAAAACGTCTTGAGTTTTTTCTTTAAACCCCCCTCTTTGAAGGCAAAGATCACCCCCCCTCCCCTCCCCATCTCTCCCCACCTACATCACCAAGTGGAGATATCAGAAAATATGAAAAAACGCAGTTTTAGATTCTTTCTAGTACCTGGTATAATTTAATCCCTTAATTTATTTTTGAAAAAAAAAACATTTTAAAATATTGCTAGAATCCGGAATCCGTCAAAAAAATAAGAATCCGGAATTTGCCTAGAATCTGTTTTATATTTTGACGGATTCTTGCAAGAATCCGAATCCGGTCCAAAAATTAGACGGATTACCATCTCTAGTTTCTATTTTTGTCTATTTTTAGTGCCTGCCATGTAACACAAGCCCACTGAGCAGACAAGAGCTGGAGACCCACCTGAAAACAGCTCAACACATGTACTCAAATGTGGACGAGGTGAAAGATTACAAGATAACCCAGCTACTGCCAATTGAGTTACCTGTCTGCCAGGCTGATGCCTCCTGTAACCTCTGCTTGGCTTCTGACCTTGATCTCAAGATTCATGAGAGATATAAACACAAGAAGGTTTATGACTTGACATCAGACCAGATTGAAAATCTGACAACTTTGTCCCAGTCTAGAAATGTGGACAGGCAAAAAATGATGAACAATGTCCGTGGCAGAATTTTGGAGATACTGCCTGATAGCAATATTGGCATTATTCAGCTGCCACAACATGAGAACCAATACATTAATGTGCTATTTGATCTGTCCGCAGTTGTGATGCCAGAAAAGCAGTCCACTCTTGTTGAGAGTGTCAGGGTTGGTGATCCTGTACTAGTCAACTGTGTCGAGATGGATCTGGATCCAAAGAATGTAGGTTATTCCGCAAATATTAATTATTATGCCAGCTGTGTGACTATAGGAGACGAGGACGAGCACAGCGGCATGCCAAGATCATATGAGAGCTTACTGCTGGAGAAGAGTGATACTATAACAGAGGCGTGTAAGCTTAGCCTGGCAGCATTAAAGGTTCAACTTGAACTTTGTGCAGATGGACGTCCTACCCCACTCTTTCATACATTCCCAGACAAGCTTGAGAATGAAGTATGCTTTGTTGTCATGAAAAACCAAAGCTGTTTACTGCTAAAGTCTTTGTCGACAAACTGTTATGCTATTCAGGTTCTTGAAAGCATGCTCATCACAGCAAATTCGCTTGAAACAAGCTCTGAAACATTCGAGGTTGGACAGACTGTGATAGTAAACGGACTGTTGATGGACCCTGCCCTACCCACACAGTACCTAGTTACCGGGTGCTGGATCATGAACGAGCGTCCTGCTATAGCCAGAGAGCAGCTGGCTCTAAATGCTGTTGTCATGTACCAGAGTCTAGTCAAGTCTTTCTGCATGGAGCCAGAAATCTTTCCATTGCTGGATCTCAGCAATGTTGTGGTGCCTGAACAGTTTGGCACAATTGGATTTGATGACATAGCGGCTGATTCTACACTTACAGATGATCTTGCTGATAACAGTATGAGTGTGGATGCACCTTCTCAAAATAATGATGATCTTGCAGATGAAGGACCAATCCCATTCAAGAGAATTAAACTTGGCTTTTAAAAACAAAATAATTAAGCTGGTGAATGTGATTTTAATCCATTTCCCAAACAGTTGGATGTAAAATGTGAATGTACTTCTCAAACTGTTTTGGAAATGGTAGATGAAAATGGGTGGTTTTGTTCGGTAGATTGAATTTACAAATGGACGATAAATTCATGCTGAAACAGAAAGAAAGATATTATTTTTCGTGAAAATTAATTTTGTTTGAAAATCTTTTTTTGTTATATGAAATCTCATTATTGTTACATGTTTTTTTTGCTTAGTATCATGTGGTATTATGAAAGTTATATATGTTGAAATACAAAAAATATACCTACATATTTTGAAAGAAATGCAGTTTGCCTCTTCACTAATTCAACAAAATGAAAATGCTTTATCGTTATTTGTATGGCCCTTTGGACCTCCAAAACAGTTGTTCCCAAAATGTTTGTTTGTGTCACTCATGGTTTTACATGGACCCATGATAATTTTTAAGCGAAGCTTTTCTATAATTAGGATTGTCCGTCAGTTCGTCCGTTCTTGACGGTTAGCACTTTTCGTTTTTTTTTAAACTTTATTTTATAATTATCATGTTCTTTTTATTTTTGGAATACTGATTCTTATTACAACAAGGTACAATGTTATAAGCAAAGCAATCCTAATCTTAGAAATGTTGAAATATGTCCTTAAACATTAACCTGTATTTATGCAGTTTTGCTGCAAATTGTCTTACAATTTTGTTGAGACTTTTATATCTGCTTATTTAGTTCTGACACTATACAAGTGTTAATGTCCGTTTGTCCTACCGTTTTAGAGCTTCGCTTTTATTGATGTCCTCAATGTTTAAAAAAAAGACATATTTTAATGTTAAAACCCCAAATGATTTAAAGCGAGTGGGGGTATTTAGGTATTTTAAGTGTAAAAGTATTCGAACTTTGCTTTAGCAAAAGAATGATTCTTGGAATGTACAATGGATATATGACACTAATTATGTCCGTCAGAGATAGTTTTATGGTTAGTTGCTATTCATTTTAAGGTTATTTTAGAAAAAAGGGTGTTGGCATCTGTATCAAGCTTTACTAAGTTCCGTCAATGAATGCAGAATCTTCCCTAATATTATGACGGGAAAAATTTTCGTAAAAGATGGCTTAAAACATGATAGTAGGGTGTAAGATCTAAGTCAATACAGTGATGATGATCTCTAAGAGTCTTTCTTGGTGCCGCTTTGGGTTCTAGACCTCTCCACGCACCTTAAAACATAATCCGCGTCTTAATTGCGGTGTAAAGCGTCCATTCGCCCTACAGACAACCAACCCTTGAATTGCACGTCCTTTTTCTTAAAAGACCCAACTGTGCATGGTAATGAGTTGCGCCTGTGATGGGCCAAGACATTCCCCCAACTCTTAACTATTTATGTCGCGCACATGACTTGGCGATGGGAACCATTTTTAACGTCTTTAATTATGACGCGGTGTTAAGCCGAGATTCGAATGTTTCACCTCCCCGGCGACCAGCGGATGCGCTACGTGTTGAGATACTTCGCTTAAAACATCATGCTTGATTGTCCTAGGAATTACCACTGCAAGACTTATGGCTTACACAATCCACCTATTAAGCCGCAGCCTCCCTAAGATTACTCAGCCTTAGCCAAGCTACTTAGGAAGTCACATACATTCGTGCAGCTGCAACAAACCGCGCTGCTCCCAGGATCAACCAACAAATTTTAAAATATCCGCGGTACTTACATTATCCTACAGAATAAAAAAGAATATTGATGAAATATTCACGAAACCTCTCACATTCAATTTTCTTTGACGCATTTTACTTGGGGTGTTTTCGGGACTTAAAATCAAAAAGGTTGGCAGATATCCTTTAATAAACACATATTTGATTATTTGAAACATCTAAAATCGCAATTTTCCATATAGATTTTGAATAAAAGTCAAGACTGATACTTCTATTTCTATTGAAACTGTTATATGTTCATAATCACATATTTTTAATTCATTAAAAAAATCAGATATGTAAACTAAACCTGACAGTGCTGTGTTTGTTTATCCTTCATGATTACATTAAACAATGAGTATGAAATCAAAATATCATAATCACAACAGTTTATTTCTTCAATGTTTGGTATTTTTTTCATTAAAAAACATCCCCTTTAAAACCTGAAATTATGCCATGATAATCCACTTTAGAGGATTGAATGATTTGTTATTAACTTCTTATTCAACCTGTTCAGAAAAATCAAAACAAATTAAGCTTGTAAAAGTACACTTCTCAAAATGGTTCTACGCAGTAAGCGTCATTTAGGAAGCATTTTAGTTTACATTGACGCAGAATATTCCCCTTCTGAAGCGTTCATATATTTTCTTTCCCTTTTTAGTAGATGACAGAGCCAACCCTCCATCAAGTTTATTCCACGGAGAATATTAGTTTTAGGTTGGAAGACGGTTACACCATACACTCCTTAAAGTTTTTTTTGTTAGTAATCCTTCTACAAAAAAAACTTTATTTGCAAGTGATTTAAGAAAATATGACTTTACCATTTCAGGTAATAATTTCAAATTCTGTTAAATATTTTTTAATAATATTAACATAGATTGTTTTATATTTAAGTTTCAAACATCATAACCTAAATCTAAAATATCCTAATATGTAAAGTTAGGTTTTTTGTCCTTTAAAATCTCTATAAACACTAAAAAGATCGAGTTTTACATTTTAGAGAAGCTGTTTTTAGGCTAATTTATCTTTAAGTTTTGGGATGGTTTTGGTACTTTTGAAAATCCCCTCTTAAATACATAGCCTCAGACACTAAAGGCGTAGCCGCTAGCGTTTTATCAACAGGAAAGAAAATTTGATTTATAAAACTAAAGTCGACAAAAATTTTGATGATTAATCATATAAGGATTTAGATTAACGAATTGGTCATTTTTTTTGCACTCTACTGTTTTACCGTCTTGATTTTAATTTATATCTTCGGTCGTTGTGGGTTTTTGATTTTGGTAAATACAACATTTTATCTTTTGTTTCAATATTTATTCTTTCAGGAAACTGGAGCCACTAACGGAAATGAAGTAAAGCTGGCAGAATTACCCAGTAGCTTGAAAAATGGAGGCAGTTTGAGTCATCATTCCAGACATGTTCTACAATTGATTGCTAGTGCAATTAATGATAAAAAATGTGAAAGGGTGTCGTCATTGAGTGACGTTAAAATTCGTAGGCGTGAGAGCAGCATTAGCCGCCGTGCTGCAAAAGCATCAAACCGGATGAGTGAAAATCGCAAAGCTGTTATGCATCGGGATACAGCTGAGGGTAATGATGAAGTGCAAGCTGCTAGACCTGGTGGTCAGTGCATGGCGCAAGTCCAGCAGGAGACTTGGACATGTTCCATGTGTAGCCAGGCTGTTGTCATGCCAGATATTGTCAGAGATCTACCTGCCCAAGAGCTTGCTGGTCACACCAACTCAAATGGTGGAATTGTCAGATCGCCAAGAACTAATGTCAGGTTTGCTCCTGTGAAGAGATTCAATGCCTCCCACTCCAGACTAAGCTACAGAACCCCTAGAAATGCACCAAAAAAGAAAATACCAAAGGACAAGAAAGATGTAACCAGAGAAAAAGAAGCTTCAAATAAAGACGGCTGTGCTAGCTTTAAATGTACCTGTTCTAGTTCAGATTGTCAGGATACGGCCGCAGCTCAACTAATTAAGGAACTGTTGATGCAAGAGAGCCTGTTGGGCAAGATTGTGGAACAGGTGGATACAGTAAGATGGACAACAAGCAAGATATCATCAGCTATCATCTGCACAATTATTATTCTAGTTTGTGCTAAGCAGATTAAGAAATTTTATAAATAAATCAATTTAAATTCATTTTTTATTTGTTTTTAGTATTAAGTAAAGCTTCTCTATATTTTAATACGTCTATTAGATACTGTTTTAGTATCTTGATATTCTAAGAATAATAATCCGAACGCATTTTTAAATAAATTTAAAGCATGTATGTAAATTGCTCTTGAAGAAAAGACACTCAGACTTTTTTCACGTGTCATTTAAAAATAATAGTAATAAAAAAATTGTTGATAACTTGTAGGCAAAATAAGTTTTCTTTAGCAGATTTATTTGTCTCTGTTTTAAAAAGTGTATTTAAGTTAATGTTATCAAGAAAATGAACCACATGGGAGGTACAATTCTAAATTTAATGGTCCATTTAATTCAATTTTATCAATACACAAAATAGCCAGTTCCAAATTGAATGACCATTTTATTGTGGTTTTATTATCCTGTAGCCCCGGAATATTACAGCAATAGATGTGTATATATTACACATTATGTTTTATTATTTTCCTCCAATATTTACTTTTTATTGGTTTTAGTAGATCGAATGATATTACAAAGTCAATTATGTTCATAAGTAGCGCGAAACTTTTATTCTCATCAAAATAATTTTACTAAAACTTCCAAAATGATCACTTTATACAATTTCCTAATACGCTCTATAGGCCCTACAAATTGGTGGGGGGAGGTGGACTTATATTTTTAGGTGTGGTGAGATGAGTATTATGACAAGGTTAATCTAATACCAAAAAGTAGCTAAAATCATCAACAAAACAATAGTAAGTATAATACAAAGTAGTCTCTCCGTCTAAAGCTCATGATCTCGGTAACCTCTGAACAGATTGGGTTAAACTCTTCAGGGAAAATAGCTACTGGTCCTGCGGGGAACCTCCACCCCACCATGTAAAAAATTACTCCCCTCACCAATTTAGGCTAGAGGCGAAGGCTTAGGTAATAATAAAAACTTATGTAAGTAATCTTCTCCAAAATAATAAGAAAATTTATAAATACTGAACATACTATAATATGACAGGAGAGCATTTTTCATGGATTAAATATTTAGAAGAAGATAATGGTAATACCATCAATTAATCTTCTCTCTGCCAAGTAAATACACTCAATGAACATTTGGTTTTTATTAAACACCATTTGTTGACCTAGGAGGATTAAGAAAAAAAATCTGTATTGTTTGTTTATTAGGTTATCTTTAGTCTTTTGACAACTAAGAGATTGATTTGGTAGATTATTGTTTTTTTTAAAGATACAACTTTTTTTAGTTACGTTGAGTAAAAACTGGTACCATTACCGTCCCTGACAATGAGTTGCACCTGTTGTGGGCAAAGGTATTTACCTCTTGTTTATCAATGTCGCGTTTCCGACAAAGTGGTAGTAGATTTAGTTATAACAAGGTTTTGGCTAAAATCTGAAATCAACGACCTGAATTTAGGTGGTTTGGCTAATTTTAAAGCTACAGTCGCAGTTTTTATAAATAACAAATAATTTTAATTCGACTGATGCCAAGGATGTAATCGGTAAAAATTTCTGTCAAACAAGGATGACAACATTCATAAAAGCGAAACTCTGAAACGGTGGGACAAACAAACATAATACTTGTAAAGTGTCGGAACTATATATCAGAATATAAATGTACATATAAGTCTAAACAAAATTGTAAGTAAATTGGTTGCAAAAATAACTTAAATAAAGGATACTGTTTAAGGACATATTAACATTTTAGGACTTGATTATAGAGATACTTCACATTGTACCTTGTTGGAATCAATATTCCAAAAATCAGATGAATAGGAATTTTATATCAAAATAAATTTGTTGTTAAAAAAGTCTTAAAATCAGCCTGTTTTAAATGAACGTATGGACTTTCTGGTGACGAATATAAGAGCTAACCGTTCCGGACGGACCGACCCTGATTATCGCTTTTAAAAATTGTCATAAGATGTTAGAAATGGCATACACTGCTGCAAAAATAGACACATGATTCCACACGAAAATTATTTTCTCGTATTCATTCGAATCCGGTGGATAGGAACCGGTTCTCATCCATACAAAAAAAAACTATGTCGTTTATAATACGATGCGTGAAATAACTTAAAACATTTACGAGTTAAATTTTTATTCTTTCTTATACAATGCAAAATTTCGTACTAATTTAATTATTTAAGATTACTTTCCCCCTGTCAAATGATTTATGTTTGTAAATTATGGATCTAATCACCTTCAGCTTTAAATTAAGGTATTTATCATTTTCAGATTAATTGCCTTCACAAACAAATGTTTATAAATTAATTAAATTTAAATTAAAGGCATCAAGCGTAGCACTTCATAACTTTAGTTAAGGCTATCTTAAGCTCTATATGTGTCAAACATAATAATGATAGAAAAACATCCAAAACAGCGAAACGGTAGAACAAACGAATATGAACACTTGTAGAGTGTCAATTTCAAAGCTTAGTTAGCAGAATAAAAAGGTATAAAACATAATTGTTAGTAAACTTGTATCAAAATTGCGTAATTACCGGATTCTGTTAAGGACATTTTAGTACTTGATTATTAAGATGCTTCTATTTTAATATTGGATCTATTTTTCTAAAAATCAGATGAATAGGACAATTATATCAAACCAAAAAATTTAAAAGCAGTATTTTTTAAATAGACTTTCTCAATGTCCAAATAAAGCAATGTTTAACTATGGACGTAATCGTCCTTTTTGTCCTGGATAAGTTATAGCAATCCACTTTATGTTTTTACCATTGTCACTAATGTGACTTGAAATGACTCCCCCAAGTATAATCCTGTACATATTTGTATGATAAAACCAATTTTGCACACGAATGCGCGCAAATTCTGAATATTTTTGCAATTCAATTGCCACTATTACCGTTCCAGACTACTTTAAGATATTGAATACTAGGGTGGAATCAATTTTTTTAGCAGCAAAGCATTTCTAAATCTTTGTTGTGTATGTCTGTATATAGGGAGCACACTGGTTATCAGCATTCTTACACGAAAAAAAGATGCTATTTACATTGGCCTCATTGAAGCCACTTTTTGATAAAAATAATATGATTTTATATTGAGATTTAGTTGCATCGCATTAACAATAAATTATGTAATGATCATTCTTTTTAAATAATCTTATTAAAGAATCTGTTTCAACTCTAAACTTTTATGTATCTATATATATGTACTAATTCAGTTTATTTTATTTCATTTTCAAGTGAAATTAAATTGACTACTCTAAGAATTAAATTCTAAAGTTGTAAAAAATATGGTACAAATAAAATAGCTTCTATTGAAAGGTTATTTTCAAAGAGATTTTGATCAGAAATCATGAAAGAGAGAAATAAAAACGTTTATAATTCAAGTATTAGAACAAACATTTAGTTATAATATTTTCAACATAGTTTATTGTATTTAATATTATTTGATTTATACTTCAAAGTAAAACGATGTCTGTCTGTCTGAATATGATCTCAGTAATCACTGAACTGATTTGGCTTTCTTATCCAGAGACATACCTACCGGATCTATGATGGTCTTATACTATTTTCTTTACATTGGGTCAACACCCCCTCCCCCCTACCCTTTTCTTTTTTTCAATACACGAATAAAGACGAATTTTTAGACGAAAATATAAAAAAAAGTAGCACTGTTATAAAAATAAAAAATGATCAACTATTTTATTGTCAAATGTTATGTCAAGTTCAAAAGCACATCAATTAAAATGCAGGTTTTGTCATTATTAGCCTGCTCAAAAATCAAAGCTCTAAAGTAAGACAGTATGACGAACGAACATTAACACTGTAATTTAAGTACTTAATAAGCAGAATATTGTTTATAAGTCTAAACAAAATTATATATAATCATAATGTAAAATTGTCGCATGCTTATATTACAGGATATTACATATTTAAATTATCCTTTATTTAGCTAATTTGTAAACTCTCTATCTATCTGTACAATTCTCTCTCTCTCTCTCTCTCTCTCTCTTTCTCTTTCTCTCTCTCTCTTGTCTGCATTTTCTTAACTGTGCCCCTAGAATATAGGAGTTCTTTATTTAAAGATATAGAAAAGGAAAAAAAAATAACATAAAACCCACCTAAACTCAACCCGTTCAGCAATACTTCTTTATATATAAGAATATGGACCTCATCATAAGCTTATTTAAGAAGTAGCATCACTAGTACTGGACGCTGTCGTAGTTGTTTCATGATTCAATAACTTTTTGTAGTTGTCCCCTTAAGCTACATCAAATTTACCTACTCTTTTATATTAGACAAAATATTACATAATATTTGTTAATGTGTGTGTCTGATTAGGAATAATTATAAGATATTATACTCCATAACAGTTATCATTACAACAAATATGAAAAGCAACTGTCACACAATTGTATGTACCACTGGAACTAACACATAGAATATGATGCCTTAATTAAGAGTTATATTTTGTTAAAGGCGAAGCTTTTCCATACTGAAGGGTGCATAGGATGTCTACTCTAATTCAGCACTTTTGAATTGATAGGAACAAAATAAAAAGTAAGATTCCAATGATTATTTTTTTAATTCTCCGATATTTTCTTCAAAAGAATTTTATGCACAGCTATTATAGAGTTTAATATCTTAGAAATTACGTCTCCACAAATTTATGTCCTTTTATTCTGCTTTAATAACTATTTAAGCAGCAGATTTAAAAGGTATTTTAAGACTTTTGCCAATATTTAGTAAGCCGATTATACAATAGAAGTTATTCACTAATTGTAGCGCTAATGTTAGTACATTTATTGCTATAGAAGTTATGTTGATTTACGAGCTTTGCTTAATTGGTATCATTATCCTTGTTTAATTAATATAAATGTAGAACAAATCTTTAGACAAGGATGTTCTAATTTTATTGGTAGCGGTTAAATACAGAAAATTGAATATAGGATCAGTTACTGAAAAACTACTTTGCCCTTTCTACCACTAAAGGATTTAAATGTCGAGGTACATTATAAAGAACTAGCTGCAAGCCCCTAGAAGCCTCTAGGAGCAACTAACGTGGGGGCGGAGAAAGGGGACCCCCCCCCCCGATTTTCAATTTAATTTGTACCGACGCAAAGCACCAACCTCTAAAATTAACTTTTTTTAGGTACTATTTCAGGGGTACGCACATGTTTTTCAGCCCCCTCCCACCATCAAATTTTCAAAATAACATAACAATTAATTCACTTTGCGCGCAATTCCACCTTCTATTGAGATATTGCCCTCTATCAAAAAAAAGAATTTGATTAAATAAATAAAGAGCTTGGACGTCCTTTTGGTAACGCCCAGTCAGGACAGTGTCGCACACTTTCACAATCAAGATAAGGATACGAAGTTCATATTTAGATGATTACTTTAATAGAGTGTGTGTGTAGGTTATACAATAATATGTATTCACTAACTTATTTATATTTTCTCGACTTCAGGGATTGGTAAACTGACGATTTTGTATTGCAAGAAAGTTGTATGTTCATTTAACATGGTAATTTTTAGCGTTTTCGAAAACAACATTTATATTATACAATTACCCTACTCATTTGATGTTTTAAAGTATCCTTTTTAGATTAGACACGATTTTATAAGCAATGCATCTCTATAATCAAATATGAAAAGGTAAGAATGTCCATATTAAGAATCCTTACTACATAAAGACGTTTTGTAGCAGATATATGTACATAATCAAATGTTTTGTTTAGACTTTTAAATTATATTGCCTGTTATATGCGTTGACACTCGTTTGTCAGTCAGTCGGTCTTAAATAAGTTGAGCTTCGCTTTTATGGATGTTTTCGATTTTTATTTTAGGCTATGAATGAAATAAATTGCAAAAATCCTTTTACAAAAAAAATTAAACATAATAACCGATTTTTTTTATTCTAATTATTTATGCCTTTATCTCTGTCACATATAAAATATTCATTTTTGTGAGATATTTTTAGCTGCGAACATGTAAAAAAAGGATGCTTTGTTAATAGCCCGGAACCAAAGCAATTTCTAAAATAGCTGGGAAACTAAGTTCACTTTGTAAGGAGTCAATCTAAACATCATTATTCTTTTACAAAAAAGTATAAGTATTTTTTAGCGTCTTTATTCCTAATAATTTGGGTGTAGACAGGATAAATCATTTTTCCCCAAATTGCATTGTTGAGTTTAAACGCCTCCCCCACACACTAGATTTAACTAAATTGAAAATAAGGAGTGAGGTAGTTTTTCGTTTGTTTCTTTATTACTTTAGGCCAGGTTAGGTTAGGTTAAACTGGCTACTGGGTTGCCCCAAATGGTTTGGGCGCCTCGAAGTGGCTAGGTATAGGAATATTTGGTACACTTACGATACTTTGAGGGAAGGTACGGGCTTATTTCAAAGGAGACGGCAAAAATTAATATAAAAAAGATTCTAATTGCATATCTTATTTAAATTTGACACTACTTTTGTTTTACGGCATTTTTACTTTAACCAAAAATAAAATGCCATTAGATACTAAGGTATGAACTGGTTGCCCCAGCACTGAGCAGGGAATGAGATCTCCGCTAAAGCCAGAAACATTTTTCAACGTTGCAAATATGTTTTTTTTTGTTTATTCTTACAATATTTGCTTTTGCCACAAATGTTATACTAAAGTCAAGATGCTCTAAGGTCATCAGTGCTTTAAGAAAAAGATCATAAAAATGCTTTAGTAAAAATCAGTAAAATACTAAAAAGACATGAAACATAGTTCCAACTTCCAATTTTTTAAAATAAGATCTTCTAAAAACTTATTAATCCACTCAACAAATAAAATAAATAGATCAGGACTCACATGAGATATATGTATTGTTCATAATGATAATGTATAAGTTAGCATGTATAAATTTAAGAAATTAGATTATGTTTAGAAGTTGTGTGTGATCTTATCTAAACTAAACAAGGATTTATTATAATTGGGTTTTACCGCGGTGCCAGAATTACCAACTTAATTTATAACCATCTCTACCTTCTGTCAGGGATATGGCACCTCCAGTAAAAATTAGTTTTCCTCAAACTTTTCTGCTTCACAAATGTGACAAGGCCAAATAATAATAACGACTGAAGCAAAATGATCTGACATTTAAGTCGATGTCAGGATCAGCAATTACCTTTCTTCTATACCTGCGTTATTTTTGGAAGCATACCAGTTTTTTCAGGTGCCATGTTGTTGAACTTGATTAACTAAGAATCCACTTATGTTTTGAAACAATAAAGGGATTCGCTTCACATTTGATTTACTCCAGAGGTGAATTCTTAAAGAAACTTTTGCCCCACTAAAATCAGTGAGGCAAACTAAAAATTTAGAGGGGATAATTTTGCCTCACTAAAATTTTAGTGGGGCAAACTGATTTTAGTGGGGTAAAAGTTTTTTAAAGAATTCACCTCAGGACTGTACTATATACATGGGCGTGGCTTATGGGCCGACAAAACCAATATTGTCCTGTTATGACGTCATAAATTTCGGGATAGGAGAAGGGAGGGGGGGAAGAAAATCTCTTCAAAGGAGATGGGAGAAATGGAGTTCTCCTTTTCCTTTCCCTTTCCCGAAATTTATGACGTCACAACAGGATAATATGGGCTTTATCTTATGAGCCTAACCCTCTTTATTGTTGAATTGTAGGATGCATTGACAAGTCACCCTGTAAATGTTTTTGACTAAAAGCCTGTAAAATTACTTTCTGTCAGATTAGGTTGGGTTATATTGGGTACAAGGTAGCGCCGCAGGTAACGGCCTCGACAGTGCTCGACTGGCACATTAAAGGAAATCACAATCTAGTTAAAGGGAGAAAGATATAAAGATAGCAATTTGTGATACTTTCCCCTTCTTCTTATTTATGTTGATTAGGTAAATATAATACAAATTCTAATTTAACTTATATTATAATCCTCTCATAATAACTTAGAATATGATTTTATAATTTAAATTTGAAATTCAGAATCATATGAATAATAAATATACTTATTTGTATGTCAAATAAACAGGTATTTTAGATTACAGAAAATATTATCTTACAGCTTTTTAAGAGGTTTATTTGGAATTTCTAATGTTATACTGAAAAAAGTACGATAATACAATTAAGAAGGTGGGTTTTTATCAAAGTTATTATTGGTTCATGTTGAAAAATACACTTTTAATCCACATTTTTATTTTTATCAACATTTACATTATTTAACAATTTAGATAGAATCAGCTTTTATTGCCTAATAAAAAATGACGTCATAAAATACAAATGACCAATGATAGGCAAGTATATATTTTACCATTGGTCAATATAAATGTATACTGGCCTATCATTGGTCATTTGTATTGTTTGACAGCATTTTTATTAGGCACTATAAACTGCTTCATTCTGTTATTCATTATAATATAAACTTTAATTAGCACAATTTTTTTATTTAAACATATAAACAAAAATGTGAAAGGTACATGAACGAGTGATAAGAACATTATACTTAATGTGAAAAAAAGGAATATCAAAATTGTTTAAGTCATAATGTATCTACGCGGTAAATTGGTTTTGGCGGCACTTGCTGAACTGCGTAGAGCCCATATCCACACACCGAAGCATCGTACCAATACCACCTGTCTTATACAATTAGCAATTTTATCACATATGTTCGGATATTTTATTATTGAAACTTGCCAACATTATACCAACATTATGCCAACATCATGCCTCGTTAAATTCTATAAATAAACCTGTACATAAGGGTATCATTACATTTAACCAATACGGTAATTACATTGAATTAATAAATATTTTGGAACTTAGCTACTCTTCAAGGTGGTAGTGTCGGTCTGTACTGGATATACATTACTGGTACCCAAGATTTTATTACCACTATCTCTCCTTCGTTAGTTAAAAACTTTGGGTACTGTTATTGAAAATTGATTGGTTTATACCAACCTGAAGTGTCAAAACTTTTCCTTCAATAATAATGTTAATCTGTAGAAGGAGTAATTTAGTTTATCGTGATTTATCGGTCATTGTCTTATCCCTGAAGATCAATGTATGAAATAAAAATTTGAGGAAATTATTTTACTTTTAGCATAAATGTGTCATGTGTGGCTTATCTATTCTAACAGAGTTTCTACTTTTGGACATCGTCATCCTTGTTTTATCGACATTTGCTCTTGTGTAGTGGTCAGAACATTTGTGATACAAAGGATTACAGATCATTATCATATCAAAATATTAGACATATTTAGATTAATAAACTTATAATTATGCTTTTATAATCAGTTTTTGGTAATATGATTAATCATGTGTTGATATTTAAAAATTTAATCTTTAAAGGGATAGCTTGGATTTCATTATTGATATTTATACAAAACTAGTGTCTCCTCCATAAAAAAAAACATGATTATAAGATTAATCTTATTTTTAATACCAAGGGTAAATTTATATATCCATATGTCGTAGTCTAATAACGAAGTACGTCAAATTTTAATGGAGTTTACTCAGCTTCTATGAAAGATAGGCGTCAACGGCTTCCTGAATTAACGAGCAACATAACCTTTCTAGTTAAATACATTGGAACTCAACAAAACTTTTAAAATGGTTATTTTTATTCTCTTGCTCTTTAACCTTGTGTACAATCTTGGTCTTGTAGGTATCTGTCATCTTATTTTATTTAATTAAAAGCATACATAAATAGTACACTGTTAAAAATAATTTTTTTATTTAGTATCAATTGATACTCTGGAGAGTATTGGACTTGTAAGTACGCTACAACTATATAATTAATATATAACACTATGTAATACTATATAACACAATAATTATTACTATACAGA